>CAUYLG010076396.1:0-38844 GCA_963573385.1 Cacajao melanocephalus
ACCACCATGCCTGCTAATTTTTATATTTTTTGTAGAAACGAGATTTCACCATGTTGTTCAGGCTGGTCTTGAACTCCTGACCTCAGGAGATCCACTTGCCTTGGCCTCCCAAAATTCTGGGATTACAGGTGTGAGCCACCATGCCCAGCCAGGCTCAGTGCTTTTTAGGCATCCCTAGCATGAGAAGATCCATGCTCTAGTTTGCTTTTTTTTTTTTTTTTTTTTTGAGATGGAGTGTCTCTCTGTCACTCAGGCTGGAGTGCAGTGGCGCTACCTCAGCTCAATGCAACCTCTACTTCCTGGGTTCAAGCAATTCTTGTGCCTCAGCCTCCCAGGTAGCTGGGATACAGGCATCCACCACCACACCCAGCTAATTTTTCTATTAGAGACGGGGTTTTTCACCATGTCAGCCGGGCTAGCCTCGAACTCCTGACCTCAAGTGATCTGCCCACCTTGGCCTCCCAAAGTGCTGGGATTACAGCCGTGAGCCATGGCGCCTGGCCTAGTTTGCTTTTCCTGAAATTCAAATGGTGTATTATGAAAAATGCCAACCTTGCCTGAAAGAACAAGAAAGAAGTGCGGTTTCATTGGGCTGTTGATGTTTGGAGCAGGACTGGTTTTGTCCCCTTGCTCAGGAAGGGCAGCAACTGTGAGGACACCTCCCCGATGTCACTCAGAATAGAACTGTCACTCAGTTCTATTCTGTTCCTAAACCCTGTCCCTGCTAGCCAGGCCAAGGGAGCTCATTTTGCAGGCAGCTGCTGTCTGGCTGCACCTGTTGCTAAATCCCCCTTTTTTTTCTGGAGGCCAGGTCTTGCCCTGTCGCCCAGGCTGGAGTGAACTGTGCAGCCATATCTCACGGCTGCCTCCAGCTTCTGCACTCAACCAATCCTCCTTTCTCAGCATTCCGAGTATCTGGGAATACAGGCACATACCACCACTCCCAGCTAAGTTTAATTTTTTTGTTTGTTTGTTTTTATTTTTTGAGACAAGGTCTCCAGTGCAGGCTGGAGTGCAGTGGCATGATCAGTTTACTGCAGCCTCGCCCTCCCAGGCTCAAGCCATCCTCCCCACTCAGCCTCCCAAGTAGCTGGGATTATAGGTGTGTGCCACCATGCCTGGTTAAGTTTTGTATTTTTTGTGGAGATGGAGGACTCGCTATGTTGCCCAGGCTGGTCTTGAACTCCTGGACTCAAGCAATCCTCCCTCCTCAGCCTCCCAAAGTGCTGGGGAAATCCACTTTTGAAACATTGTCTGGAGAGTTGGCCAGGTATTAGATCACATAAATAGGTCATCATGCGGTCCTCCGTCTGGTGCAGTCTTGAGCCACCTATGGCCAGCAAATATTTGCAGAATAATAATCGGGAGAGCTTGAGATCCAGGGAAAGGTTTTGTTTTTCTTCAGGGAAAGGTTTTTATTGTTCTTTCTTTTTTTTTCTTTTTTTTTTTTTTCTTTTTTTTTTTTTTTTGAGATGGAGTTTTGTTCTTGTCACCAGGTTGGAGTGCAATGGCGTGATCTTGGCTCTCTGCAACCTCAGCCTCCTGGCTTCAAGCGATTCTCCTGCCTCAGCCTCCCGAGTAGCTGGGATTACAGGCACGTGCCACCACACCCGGTTAATTTTTTGTATATATGTATTTTTAGTAGAGATGGGGTTTCACCATGTTGGTCAGGCTGGTCTCGAACTCCTGACCTCAGGTGATCCACCTGCCTTGGCCTCTCAAAGTGCTGGGATTACAGGCATGAGCCACTGCACCCAGCCGTTTATTGTTCTTTATCCCTCCTTAAAGGACCTCCAGGTGTTACTCACTTTCCCAGTGACATATTTAGTTTGTAAACTGGGCCCTTATGCAGAGGTAGGGAGGTGACAGCATTGGATTAGTGGTCACCAAAGCTGCGGTCACCTAGTGGGGTGATCAGAGGCTCCTCCCTTAAGATCTTTATTGCCAATGCTTCTGGCCCCAACTTTCCGTTTATCGCAAGCCTCCTGGAATCTCAATTGCTTTTCGCCTACCCGGTTTGTCAGCACAAGAAATGAGTCATTTCCTCCTTTAAGCACAGTTGAAATTGAGCTGTGAGTCAGTGGGATGTGGACGATGTTGCCAAAGCACCTTCAATGGAGACATCCCAGACAGATCTATAGCTGGGCCAGAGAATTAACAGAGTTCCTGACCACAGCAGATTCCAAAGCTCAACTCATTTGCTTCTCTCTTCTTCCCTATTTTTCCCCTTCCTTTCCTTTTCTTTTCTTTTCTTTTTTTTTTTTAATGATGAGGTTTTACCGTGATGGCCAGGCTGGTCTTGAACTCCTGACCTCAGGTGATTCACCTCCCTTGGCCTCCCAAAGTGCTAGGATTACAGGCATGAGCCACTGCGCCTGGCCAAATTTTTCAGTTACACTCTTTTTTTTTTTTTTGAGACAGAGTCTTGCACTGTCACCCAGGCTGCAGTGCAGTGGCGTGATCTTGGCTGACTGCAATCTCTGCCTCCTGGGTTCCAGTAATTCTCCTGCCTCAGGCTCCCGAAAAGCTGGGACTACAGGCATCCACCACCACGCCCAGCTAATTTTTTTTGTATTTTTAGTAAAGACAGGATTTCACCATGTTGGCCAGGATGTTCTCGATCTCCTGACCTCATGATCCGCCCGCCTTGGCCTCCCAAAGTGCTGGGATTACAGGCGTGAGCCACTGAGCCCAGCCTTCCTTTCCTTTGTTTTCTTTTCTTTGAGACAGAGTTTCACTCTTGTTGCCCAGGCTGGAATGCAATGTCACAATCTCGGCTTACCGAAACCTCTGTCTCGTGGGTTTGTGTCATTCTTCTGCCTCTGCCTCTCGGGTAGCTGGGATTACAGGCACCTGCCACAATGCCTGGCTAATTTTCTTTGTTTTTTGTATTTTTAGTAGAGGCGAGGTTTCGACGTGTTGGCCAGACTAGTCTCAAACTCCTGAACTTAGGTTATACACCTGCCTTGGTCCCAAAGTGCTGGGATTGGATTACAGGTGTGAGCCACCACACCTGGCTTTTTTTTTTTTTTTTTTTTTTTTGAGACAGAGTCTCCCTCTGTGTTACCCAGGCTGGAGTACAGTGGCATAATATGGGCTCACTGCAGCCTCTGCCTCCTGGGTTCAAATAATTCTTGTGCTTCAGCCTCCCAAATAGCTGGGATTACAGGCATTCACTGCCTAGCCCAGCTAATTTTTTTTTTTTTTTTTTTCCTGAGGAGGCAGAGGAGGAAGGAGAGGAGTTGGGGCGGAGGAGAGAGAGAGAGAGAGAGAGAGAGAGAGGGAGAGAGAGAGAGTCTAATTTTTTGTATTTTTGATAGAGACAGGGTTTCGCCATGTTGGCCAGGCTGGTCTCAAACTCCTGACCTCAGGTGATCTGCCCGCATCAGCCTCCCAAAGTGCTGAGATTACAGACGTGAGTCACTGCGCCTAGCCTGTTCTGTTTAATTCTCAAAACACTCTCTAGGAAATAGAGACTGCTATTCTCCCCCATTTTACAGATCAGGAAACCGTCCTGGAAGGATTAAGTCAGTTACCCAAGTCTTTCTAGTTAAATGGCCTGGAAAGCCACTGAAGCCCAGGAATGTCTGTCTAACCCTCTTACTACGCTGTCTTTGAGGGACTCTACATGAATATGCTGGGTCAACCATCCAAGTAGAAGTGGATAAAGGGGGCTGGATTCGGTGGCTCACGCCTGTAATCTTAGCACTTTGGGAGGCCGAGGTGGGTAGGTGGATCACTTGAGCCCAAGAGTTTGAGACCAGCTTGGGCAACATAGTGAGACCCCTGTCTCTGCAAAAAAATAAAAATAAAAAGTTGCCAGGCGCAGTGGCTGACACCCGTAATCCCGGCACTTTGGGAGGCTGAGGCAGGCAGATCACCTGAGGTCGGGAGTTCGAGACCAGCCTGACCAACCTGATGAAACGCCATCTCTACTAAAAATATAAAATTAGCTGGGCATGGCGGCATGTGCCTGTAATCCTAGCTACTCGGCAGGCTGAAGCAGGAGAATCGCTTGAACCCGGGAGGCGGAGGTTGCAGTGAGCAGAGATCGTGCCATTGCACTCCATCCTGGGCAACTAGAGTGAAACTCTGCCTTAAATAAATAAATAAATAGTTAGCTGAGCGTGATGGTGCATGCCTCTCATAGCAACTGCTCAGGAGGCTGAGGCAGGAGGATTGCTTGAACCTGGGAGGTCGAGGCTGCAGTGAGCCTCAGTCATGCCACTGCACTTTGCTGACAGAGTGAGACCCTGTGTCCAAAAGAAAAAAGACATACCTTTTGAAGTTAGGTTGTGTGTTAACTGTCTACAGCTCAGTTTCCACCGTGCTTACAGGAGGAAATGACTCATTTCTTGCCACATATCAAATTAGCCCAAAACGTAGTGGCTGAAAACAACACATTTATGATTTCACAGTTTTTGGGTGTCGGGAATTTGGAAGCAGCACAGCTAGATGGTTCCAGCTCAGGGTCTCTCATGAAGTTGCAATGAAAATATTGGCAGGAGAGAAAATCATGTTTGCAGAAGCTGCAGGCATAGGAAGGCTTGGCTGGAGCTGAAGGATCCACTTCCAAGATGGCACACTCAGTGGCTCTTGTCTGGAGGCCTCAGTTCCCTGCTGCCTGGAGCACCCTCTCCAGCTGCTTGAGTGGACTCATGACGGGCAGCTGGCTGCCCCTGGAGCAGTCGATCCAACAATGAGCATGGCCATGAACTAGGCTCAGAAGCCACTCCCTGTCACCGCTACATTTTCCTATTAGAAGCAAGTCATTGGCCGGGTGCAGTGGCTCACGCCTATAATCCCAGCACTTTTGGAGGCCGAGGCGGGTGGAACGCGAGGTCAAGAGATTGAGACCATTTTGGCCAACAAGGTGAAACCCCGTCTCTACTAAAAATACAAAAATTAGCTGGGCATGGTGGTGCGCGCCTGTAGTCCCAGCTACTCGGAAGGCTGAGGCAGAATTGCTTGAACCCAGGAGGCGGAGATTGTGGTGAGCCAAGATCGCACCATTGCACTCCAGCCTGGGTAACAAGAGCGAAACTCTGTCTCATGTTAAAAAAAAAAAAATAGGAGCAAGTCATTCAAGTCCAGTGCCACTCCAGGGGAGAGGAATTAGGCTCTACCTTCTGAAAAGATTATCACAGAATATGTGGTCATATATTCTTTTTTTTCTTCTTTTTGTATTTTTTTTTTTGAGGTGGAGCTTTGTTTTGCTCTTGTTGCCCAGGCTGGAGTGCAATGGCGAAATCTCAACTCACCGAAACCTCCGTCTCCTGGGTTCAAGTGATGCTCCTGCCTCAGCCTCCCGAGTAGCTGGGGTTACAGGCAGGCGCCACCGTGCCCAGCTATGGTTTTCAACCATCACTCAAAACTTACCAATGTACATATGCAGCCAGGCATGGTGGCGTGTGCCTGTAATCCCAGCAACTAGAGGGGCTGAGGCAAGAGGATTGCTTGAACCTGGGAGGCGGAGGTTGCCTTGGGCTGGGATCGTGCCACTGCACTCCAGCCTGGGCAAAAGAGAAAGTCTCATCTCAAAAAAAAAAAAAAAGGCATTGGAGGGCTCTGTGTGATGTGATGGCTCATGCCTGTATACCCAGCATATTGGGAGGCTGAGGAGGGAGGATCACTTTAGGAGTTCGAGATCAGCCTGGGCAACATAGTGAGACCACGACTTTATAAAAAATTCTGAAATTATTGGGGCATGGTGGCATGTGTTTGTAGTCCCATTTATTTGGGAGGCTGAGGCAGGAGGATCACTTGAGCCTAGGAGGTCCAATGCAGTAAGCCATGATCCTCCCACTGTGCTCCAGTTTGGGTGACAGAGGGAAGCTGTCTCAAAAAAAGAAAAAATATATATATTCTAAATCCAAATTTAATGTATAAAACTAAGTACAGGCCAAGTGTGATGGCTTATGCCTATAATCACAACACCTTGGGAGGCTGAGATGAGAGGATTGCTTGAGCCCAAGAGTTCAAGACCAGCCTGGGTAACACAGTGAGACCCCATCTCTACAAAAGATAAAAAAATTACCTGGGCATGGTGGTGAGCACTTTTAGTCTCAACCACTTAGGGGGCTGAGATGGAAAGATTGCTTGAACCTCACAGTTTGAGGCTGCAGTGGGCCATGATCGCTCTGCACTCCAGCCTGGGCTCTAGAGTGAGACCCTGTCTGAAAATAAAAAGAAAAGGAAAGAAAACTAAATATATTCAACAAGATTTTGATCTCTTTTCCAAGGTGTAAATATAATATATTTTGGGAAATTTCCCAAACACTTATTTTGTTCTCATTTTAATGTAATAATCCAAGTCTTGGTTTTCCAAGGAAAAGTTTTCTCTTATTATATCATTTGTTAATGTTTCTGTCCCATTTCTTTTGATCTGATCTTCAGATACATGATTATCTTCACTGCTAAATCTGTGTTCTCTGGCCTCTACATTTTTAATGTCTCATAATTCTTTTTTTTTTCTTTTCTTTTTTCTCCTGAAAACTTTTGAAAAATTTTTTTTTTTGCTCTTGTTGCTCAGGCTGGAGTGCAATGGTATGATCTCAGCTCACTGCAACCTCAGCCTCCCAGGTTCAAGTGATTCTTCTGCCTCAGCCCCCCAAGTAGCTGGGATTACAGGCATGCACCACCATGTGCAGCTAATTTTGTATTTTTAGTAGAGACAGGGTTTCTCCATGTTGGTCAGGCTGGTCTCGAACTCCTGACCTCAAGTGATCCGCCTGCACCAGCCACTGCTCCCGGCTCTCGTAATTCTTTAAGTATTTCTTCTCTACCTACTAAAGTCATGTTTCTTCCACATTAATGATTATGCTGTGTCTGTCAGTTTTCTTCATGACTGCTTACAGTACAAGATCGTTGTTTTTTTAATGGTCAGGTGGATAGAACAGAACAGGTTTTGTTTAATTTTTTTTAAATTATAATAAATAAAGGGTCTCACTGTGTTGTCTAGGCTGGTCTCATACTCCTGGGCTCAAGCAATCCACCCACCCCTGCCTTCCAAAGTGCTGGGATTACCTGCGTGAGCCACCTCTCCTGGGTAATACAGGTTTTTAATGTGCCACATACTCTTCCTTTCTTTATTAATGTGCATGGAAGTTCTAATGTTTTTTTCCCATACCCGAGAGAGTCCATATTCTGGAATCAACATCAGCCTTTTTTGACAAGTGTCTCTCTTGGGTTTCTTTTTATCCTCCACTGTATTTTGGGGTTCATGAAATTTTATTTGTTTCACTTGTTTAATTTCCTGGGAATCAGACTGCTCCTAATAGGATGGCATTTCTGGCTAATTTTTTAGTTGGCAGGAAATAGACACAGGAAACATGGTCACTTTCTGATTCTGGTGTTGAGTAACACTTTCTCCTTTCCCTCCCTCTCAGTGGGTGACAGATGTGAAAGAAATGAGTTCCAGTGCCAAGACGGGAAATGCATCTTCTACAAGTGGGTCTGCGATGGCCGCCCAGAGTGCCAGGATGGCTCTGATGAATCCCAGGAGACGTGCTGTGAGTCCCCTTTGGGCGTGACGCGTCTCTTCTTTTTTTTTTTTTGTAATAGAGATGGGGTTTTCATTGGGCATGGTGGCTCACACCTGTAGTCCCAGCACTTTGGGAAGCCAAGGCTGGCGGACCACAAGGTCAGGAGATTGAGACCATCCCGGCCAACATGGTGAAACCCTGTCTTTACTAAAATACAAAAAAAAAAAAACTTAGCTGGATGTGGTGGTGCATGCCTGTAGTCCCAACTACTCGGAAGGCTGAGGCAGGAGAATCGGTGGAACCTGGGAGGCGGAGGTTGCAGTGAGCCAAGATTGCGCCAACTGCATTCTAGCCTGGTGACAGAGGAAGACTCCATCTCAAAAAAAAAAAAACAAAACAGAGATGGGGTTTCGCTATGTTGACCAGGCTGGTCTTGAACTTCTGGTCTCAAGTCATCCACTGGCCTCAGCCTCCCCAAGTGCTGGGATTACAGGCACCACACTGGCCTGTGACACCATTCTTAACCGCTTTTTGATGCTGGCAGCTGGAAAAGTGGCCAGTGGATTTTGATGTATTAATTCATGAGTTGGAAGGTGGGGAGAGAAGGAATTACTGGAGCTTTCTTTAAAATGATTAAATGAATTTATTGTTTTTTCAATTGATGTGAAAGTCACATAACATGAAATTAACTAGCTCAGTGGCATTAATACA
Source organism: Cacajao melanocephalus (assembly GCA_963573385.1). Taxonomy (NCBI): domain Eukaryota; kingdom Metazoa; phylum Chordata; class Mammalia; order Primates; family Pitheciidae; genus Cacajao; species Cacajao melanocephalus. The sequence continues at coordinate 8,196 of CAUYLG010076396.1, forward strand.
TTTGCAATGGCGTGTGGCCACCACCTCTATCTCGTTCCAAAATTTTGCATAACCTAATGTGTATTTTTTTTTTTGAGATGGAGTCTGATACTGTTGCCCAGGCTGGAGTGCAGTGGCACAGTCATAGCTCACTGCAGCCTTGATCTATTGGGCTCAAGCGATCCTCTTGCCTCAGCCTTCTGAAGTATTATAGGTGTGAGCCACTGCACTCAGCGTAATGTCCAATTTTTAATAAGCTTCACTAAATGCCCTGCTTTTTTGTTTTGTTTTTGTTTTTGTTTTTTTTAGAGACAGGGTTTCACCATGTTGGCCAGGCTGGTCTCGAACTCCTGACCTCAGGTAATCCACCCGCTTTGGCCTCCCAAAGTGCTGGGATTACAGGTGTGAGCCACCATGCCTGGCCAATGCCCTCTGTTTTGACTCAGAAAAGGGTAGAGTTGGCTGGGCACAATGGCTCGTGTGTGTCTGTAGTCCCAGCTACCTTGGAGGCTGAGGCAGCTCTTTGCTTTTGCCCAGGAGTTTGAGGGCCACTTGGGTGACATGGCTAGACCTCATCTCTAAAAAATAAATAAATAATAATAAATACGTATTTTTTTCTTTAAAAAAAGAATGGAGGCCTGTCGAGGTGGCTCATGCTTGTAATCCCAGCACTTTGGGTGGCTGAGGCGGGTGGATCATGAAGTCAGGAGTTCGAGAACAGCCTGGCCAACATAGTGAAACCCCATCTCTACTTAAAAAAAAAAAAAAAAAAAATACAAAAAATTAGCCAGGTATGGTGGCGGGCACATGTAATCCTAGCTACCTGGGAGATAGGCAGGAGAATTGCTTGAATCCAAGAAGTGGAGGCTGCAGTAATCTGAGATCAAGCCACTGCACTCCAGACTCCAGCTTGGGCGACAGTGCGAAACTCTGTCTCAAAAAAAAAAAATTGGAGGCCAGGTGTGCTGGCTCATGCCTATAATCCCAGCACTTTGGGAGGCTGAGGTGGGTGTGTCACTTGAGGCCATGAGTTCGAGACCAGCCTGGCCAACATGGTGAAACTTCATCTTTACTAAAAAAAAAAAAAAAAAAAAAAAAAAAGTGGGATTGACATTCTCTTGAAAGTTCTGGAGTTTTCCTTTGCCAAGACAGGATTGGCGAGGCCAGGGGTCTTTTTTTTTTTTTTTTTTTGAGGTAGAGTCTCACTCTGTTGCTCAGGCTGGAGTACAGTGGTGCAATCTTGGCTCCCCGCACCTCCACCCTCTGGATTCAAGTAATTCTCCTGCCTCAGCCTCTTGAGTAGCTGGGACTGCAGACACCTGCCACCACACCCAGCTAATTTTTGTATTTTTAGTAGAGATGGGGTTTTGCCATGTCGACCAGGCTGACCTAAGGTGATCCAGCCTGATCAGGTGATCCACCCACCTCGACCTCCTAAAGTGCTAGGATGACTGGCATGAGCCACCGCACCCGCCTCAGTGGGTCTTTTCTTTGAGTGACAGCTCAATCCTGTGTCTCCTATAGTGTCTGTCAGCTGCAGATCCGAGGACTTCAGCTGTGGGGGCCGTGTCAACCGCTGCATTCCTCAGTTCTGGAGGTGCGATGGCGAAGTGGACTGTGAGAATGGCTCAGACGAGCAAGGATGCCGTAAGTGTGGCCCTGCCTTTGCTATCGAGCCCATCTGGGTCCTGGGGAGTGGTTTCACTTTGTCTCTACGTGGTCCTGCTCAAGCTGTAGGCCAGCTGTCCCACCCTGGGCTCCATCTCTTGGGGGCTCATACCAAGGCTCTTCTGCCCCTCAAACCCTCCCTTGACCAGGAGGCATTACAGAGCAGGGATGGTGCCACCTTTTCGGGTTGTCACGCACAGTCAGGGAAGCTATCTCTGCCCAGGGCTGGCCACCTGGCACACATACTGGCAAGCCACTGTGATCCCTGCCGGCCGGCCGCCCCGTGAGGCTGAACACATAGTGACGCTTGCTAGCCACGCCTCAGTGACCCACGTAACCACGAAGGGGAAAAAGCTACAAAGTTCTGCCAAGGAGCAAGGTCAAGAATCATGAACAGAAATGGGCTTTGAAGCTGGGCATCTTCTTGGCTGCCTTAATACAATTGGCACATCCCAAATCCAAAAACTTGAAATCCAAAGTGCTCCAAAATCTGAAACTTCTTGAGCACTGACATTTAGAAGGAAATGCTTATTGGAGCATTTTGGATTTTGGATTTTAGGATTTCAGGTATTCAACCACTATTAAGTGTGGCGTCATAATTAGGAAAAGGAAGTCAGGCTGGCCAAACCAAGGGAGAGCAATAAAAGAAGGCAGGTAGGGCTGGGCGTGGTGGCTCACGCCTGTAATCCCAGCACTTTGGGAGGCCAAGGCGGTGGATCACCTGAGGTCAGGAGTTTGAGACCAGCCTGGCCAACATGGTGAAACCCCGTCTCTACTAAAAATACGAAAACAAACTGGGTGTGGTGGTGCATGCCTATAATCCCAACTACTTGGGAGGCTGAGACAGGAGAGTCATTTGAACCGGGAGGCAGAGGTTTCAGTGAGCCGAGATGGCGCCATTGCAGCTCAGCCTGGGGGATAAGAGCAAAACTCTGTCTGCCTTTCTTCATGGTCCAGAATATACAGCCCTCCTGTGTAAATAACTCCCCATCTTCCTGTGCCCAGCTATCACCAGACACCTCAGCTGATAGAAAATTGCAAGTTAGCTCACCACAGCCGTGGCATTGTCACAACTGCACAAAGCCCTCTTCAGCTCACAGCATAAGCACCATTCTACAAAACCCCCAGCAAGCCTCTGTCTCCTGGCAGGCAGCTCCTGTCTTGCTGACCTGCCCGTTGCTTCCTAGCAATGTAGTTTCCTACTTTCTGGAATAAATCTGTCTTTCTTGACCTACAACTGCCCTTTTCTTCCTTCTTCTTTTTTGAGATGGAGTCTCTGTGGCCCAGGCTGGAGTGCAGTGGTGCAATGTCGGCTCACTGCAACCTCCACCTCCTGGGTTTGAGTGATTCTCCTGCCTCAGCCTCTCGAGTTGCTGGGATTACAGGCGTGCACCACCATGCCTGGCCTTTTTTTTTTCCTTTTTAAACAGATTCTCACTCTGTTGCCCAGGCTGGAGTACAGTGGTGCAATGTCAGCTCACTGCAACCTCCACCTCCTGGGTTTGAGCGATTCTCCTGCTTTAGACTTCTGAGCAGCTGGGGTTACAGGCATGCACCACCATGCAGGATAATTTTTGTATTTTTAATAGAGATGGGGTTTCACCATGTTGGCCAGGCTAGTCTTGAACTCCTGACCTGAAGTGATCTGCCCACCTCAGCCTCCCAAAGTGCTGGGATTACAGGCGTGAGCCACTGTCTTGATAAATTCTTGTTACCCCGACACCACTGGTCCAGATAGTCAGTGTTCACCCAGAACATTAAAGACATTCCAAATTGGAAACATTCCAAAATCCAGAAAAATATTCCAAATCTGAAAATATTCCAAAAAAAAAAAAAAAATCAAAATCCAAAATGCTTCTGTTCCCAAGCATTTCAGAGAAGGGATACTCAACCCCAAATAATGGCAGCAATCCTATAAATAAATGCTGCCATCTTGAGATCTCAGTTGAACAGTTTTATGCCTATCAACACACCAGTCCTGGTAGCAGTGCTGGGAGATGTGTACAGATGGGGAAACTGAGGCACAGAGAGGGCAGTGGTTCGTCAGAGTGCAGGGCCTCTGACTGCCTAAGGGCCTGGCTTCTCTGTGGCAGCATCCTTGGCTGTAGAATGGCCTGGTGTCAGGAGGACTTCACGGTGACAGTGGTCTTGGCCCCTCCTTCCCTGCAGTCCCCAAGATGTGCTCCCAGGACGAGTTTCGCTGCCATGATGGAAAATGCATCTCCAAGCAGTTCCTCTGTGACTCAGAACCAGATTGCTTGGACGGCACAGACGAGGTCTCCTGCCCGGTGGTCACCTGCGGCCCTGCCAGCTTCCGTTGCAACAGCTCCACTTGCATCCCTCAGCTGTGGGCCTGCGACAATGACCCCGATTGTGAAGATGGCTCGGATGAGTGGCCAGAGCGCTGTGGGGGTCTTGACATGTCCCAACGGAACAATGGCCCCTGCTCAGCCTTCGAGTTCCAGTGTCGCAGTGGCGAGTGCATCCACTCCGGCTGGCACTGTGATGGCGACCCCGACTGCAAGGACAAGTCTGACGAGGAGAACTGCAGTATGGGCGCGGCTGGGGGCAGGGAGGGGCCAGGCGGGGGGTGGGACGCCCCATCACCTGTCCCCAGGCTCCCGCAGATGTGACTTAGGTGCTGAAGTGGATTTCAAACCACATGCCGAGAAAGCCTTCTCATTTCATGTTTTTTTTTTTCCTTTTTTGAGGTGCAGTCCTGCTCTCTTGCCCAGGCTGGAGTACAGTGGCACGATCTTGGCTCATTGCAACCTCCCCACCTCCTGGGTTCAAGCAATTCTCCTGCCTTAGCCTCCCAAGCAGCTGGGATTACAGGCACCCGCCGCCACACCCGACTACTTTTTGTATTTTTAGCAGAGATGGGTTTCACCATGTTAGCCAGGTTGGTCTTGGACTCCTGACCTCAGGTGATCTGCCTGCCTTGGCCTCCCAAAATGCTGGGATTACAGGAATGAGCCACCACACCTGGCCTCTTTTTGAGACAGGGTCTCGCTCTGTTGCCCAGGCTGGAGTGCAGCAATCACGGCTCACTGCAGCCTTGACCTCCTGGGGTCAAGTGATCTTCCCTCGTTAGCCTCCCAAGCCGCTGAGGCTGTAGGCGTGTGCCACCATGCCTCGTCCATTTTCTGTCTTTTTCAGTCTTTCTGATAACACTGAAGAGGGGCAGCCCCCAAAGCAGACTTTGTCTTTAATCCCTAGTTAGTCTTTCTTTTTTTTGAGATGGAGTCTTGCTCTGTCACCCAGGCTGGAGTGCAGTGGCACAATCTTGGCTCACTGTAGCCTCCACCTCCCAGGTTCAAGCGATTCTCCTGCCTCAGCCCCCCGAGTAGCTGGGACTACAGGCTCCCACCACCATGCCCAGCTAATTTTTCTATTTTCAGTAGAGACGGAGTTTCACCATATTGGCCAGGCTGGTCTCCAACTCCCGACCTCAAGTGATCCTCCTGCCTTGGCCTCCTAAAGTGCTGGGATGACAGGCATGAGCCACCACCCAGCTAAAGGCCCTGGTCCTTTTTCTCTGGTGTCTCTTCTTGAGAAAATCAACACTCTGTCCTGTTTTCCAGCTGTGGCCACCTGCCGCCCTGACGAATTCCAGTGCTCTGATGGAAACTGCATCCATGGCAGCCGCCAGTGTGATGGGGGTTACGACTGCAAGGACATGAGCGATGAAGTTGGTTGTGTTAACGGTGAGCGCTGGCCATCTGGTTTCCCATCCTCCATTCTCCGTGCCTTGCTGTTTGCAAATGATTTGTGACGTCAGAGGGCACTTCCCAGGTCAGCTCTGCACCAGCTGTGTATCCCTGAACAAGTGATTTGACTTCCCAGAGCCTTCAGGACTGTGAGATTTCATAAGATTGCAATGTGCAGAGTTTGTGTCTTTGATGTGCACAATGTAATGTAAAGCATTTTCCCAAATTCCCAAAGCAACAGCGCCACCTTTGGGAATGTAGGCAGGAGATAATTGTACCCAGAAGAGACACCTGCATCTGAGCAGCAGAGACCAGCGTTTCAGCTTGCACAGTAGCATCTACTGGCAAAATCTATAGCAACCAGAGGTTCATCAGTGTAGAATTGTTTTTTTTTTCTTTCTTTTTTTGAGATGGAGTCTCACTCTGTCACCCAGGGTGGAGTGCAATGGCATAATCTCAGCTCACTGCAAATTCCACCCTCTGGGTTCAAGCAATTCTTCTGCCTCAGTTTCCTGAGTAGATAGGATTACAGGTGCCTACCACCACACCCAGCTAATTTTTGAATTTTTACAAAAATACAAAATACACCAGCCCATTCTACCCTAGAGACGGGGGTTTCACCATGTTGGTCAGGCTGGTCTCGAACTCCTGACTTTAAGTGATCTGCTCACCTGGGCCTTCTGAAGTGCTGGGATTACAGGCATGAGCCACCGTGCCTGGCCTAACTTTTTCTTTTTTTTTAAGACTGAATCTTGCTCTGTCACCCAAGCTAAAGTGCAGTGGTGGAATCTTGGCTCACTGCAACCTCCACCTCCCAGGTTCAAGCAATTCTCCTGTCTCAGCCTCCCAAGCAGCTGGGACTACATGCGCCCCCTCCCCCAACCATGCCTGGCTAATTTTTGTATTTTTAGGTAGGATTACAGGCGCCTACCACCACCCCCAGCTAATTTTTGTATTTTTTCAAAAATACAAAACACACCAGCCCATTTTACCCTAGAGACGGGGGTTTCACCATGTTGGTCAGGCTGCTCTCGAACTCCTGACCTCAGGTGATCCACCCACCTTGGCCTCCCAAAGTGCTGGGATTACAGGCGTGAGCCACCGCGACGTGCCGTATTTTCTTAATGAATTCATTTGCATGCGTTCCTGTGTGAATGAACTGCAGCCCAGACACAGCTGACCTTCCTCCTTCCTCTCTCTGGCTCTCATAGTGACACTGTGCGAGGGGCCCAACAAGTTCAAGTGTCACAGTGGCGAATGTATCACCCTGGACAAAGTCTGCAACTCAGCTAGAGACTGCCGGGACTGGTCGGATGAACCCCTCAAGGAGTGCGGTGAGCCTCGGGTACAGGCGGCCTGCAGAGCTTGTGGGAGCCAGGAATGGGACTGAGACATGAGTGTTGTAGGATTCTGGGAACTCCACTCTGCCCACCCTGTGTAAAGGGCTCCCTTTTTTTTTTCTGTTGCCTAGGCTGGAGTGCAATGGTGCGATCTCGGCTCACTGCAGCCTCTGCCTCCAGATTCAGGTGATTCTTTTGCCTCAGCCTCCCGAGTAGCTTGGATTATAGGCACCTATCACCATGCCCGGCTAATTTTTGTATTTTTAGTAGAGACAGGGTTTCACCATGTTAGCCAGGATGGTCTTGATGTCCTGACCTCGTGATCCACCCACCTCCGCCTCCCAAAGTGCTGGGATTACAGGCATGAGCCACCGTGCCCAGCCGCAAAGGGCAAAGCCACCAAAAAAAAAAAAAAGCAAATTCTAAAATGCATGAATTCTTTTCCTTGGATACCTGCTTCTATCTTGAGGGTTTTTTTTAATTGTTGTTATTATTATTATTTTTTGAAACCGAGTCTCACTCTGTCTCCCAGGCTGGAGTGCAGTGGTGTGATCTCTGCTCACTGCAACCTCCACCTCCCGGGTTCAAGTGATTCTCCTGCCTCTGCCTCCCAAGTAGCTGCGATTACAGGCGTGAGCCATCTTGCCCAGACAATTTCTCTTTTTATTTTTGTTCTCAAGTATTTAAACATGTAAAAGCCATTTTTAGGCCTGACGGGATGGTTCATGCCTGTAATCCCAGCACTTTGGGAGGCTGAGTGGATCACTAGATGTCAGGAGTTTGAGACCAGCCTGGTCAACATGGTGAAACCTTGTCTTTACTAAAAATAGAAAAATTAGCCAGATGTGGTGGCATGTACCTGTAGTCCCTGCTGTTCAGGAGGCTGAGGCAGGAGAAACACTTGAACCTGGGAGGTGGAGGTTGTAGTGAGCTGAGGTCACACCACCACACTTACTGCCACCTCCACCTCCCAGGTTCAGGCAATTCTCCTGCCTCAGCTTCCTGAGTAGCTGGGATTACAGGTGCCCACTACCACGCCCGGCTAATTTTTGTATTTTTAGTAGAGACCAACCAGGTTTCATCATGTTGGCCAGGCTGGTCTCAAACTCCTGACCTCAAGTTATCCTCCCACCTCGGCCTCCTAAAGTGCTGGGAATACAAGCGTAAGCCACCACACCTGGCCCCAGAACTCTTTTATCTTCCCAAACTCAAGCTCTGTCCCCATGAAACACTCACTCTCCATCCCCCTCCCTAACCCCTGGCACTTTCTGTCCCTATGAATGTGATGACTCTAGGGACCTCCTTTTAGTGGAATTAGACGGCATTTCCCTTTTTTGACTGGCTTATTTCACTGAGCCAAGCATGGTGGCTCATGCCTGTAATCCTAACGCTTTGGGAGACCAAGGTTGGCAGATTGCTTGACCTCAGGAATATGAGACCAGCCAGGGCAACATGGCAAAATCCTGTCTCTCAAAAACAAAACAAAACAAAACAAAACACGTGGCTGGGCACTTTGGCTCATGCCTATAATCCTAGCACTTTGGAAAGCCAAGGTGGGTGGATCATTTGAGGTCAGGAGTTTGAGACCAGCCTGACCAACATGGTAAAACCCCGTCTCTGCTAAAAGTACAAAAAAACTCATGCCTGTAGTCCCAGCTATTTGGGAGGCTGAAGCAGGAGAATCACTTGAACCCAGGAAGTGAAGGTTGCAGTGAGCCGAGATCACACCACTACACTCTAGCCTGCACGGCAGAGCGAGACTCTGTCTTGGGAAAATCAAACCAAAAAAACCCCAAAATGTCCTCAGGATTCCTGGGTGGCCTAGCAGGTGACGTGGTTGTTGAATTCCTCTAATGAGTTCTGCTGCTACCCAGCCTCTAAGTTACCTCGAGTGGGATACAGTTGCTGAAATAACACAGGTTGGCTGGGAAGGGATGGGTGGAATCCCGAGAGTGACCAGTCTGTGTCCCCTGCCGCTGCACAGGGACCAATGAATGCTTGGATAACAATGGCGGCTGCTCCCACATCTGCAACGACCTTAAGATTGGCCACGAGTGCCTCTGCCCTGACGGCTTCCAGCTGGTGGCCCAGCGAAGATGCGAAGGTGATTCCTGGGTGGGACCACGTCCTGGGCCGTCTCGGCACTTCCTGACATGGCGACCAAACGCCTCGTGCCTCAGTTTCCCCATCTGTTAAATGGGCATGAAAGCAGTTATGAGGGTTTCATGAGATTCCACCGGCATGGAAAACAAGCATTGGCTGCCCAGAGGTTCTTGCCTCTGGGGATTACTAATTAAGACATTTCAGCTGACACAGCTTCACACTCTTGGCTGGGCTCCCATGTGAATGGTGAGGTCGGGTCCCGGCTGGGGATGTCACCTGGCCGTTTCTTTGATTACATCACCCAGAGGGGCTGGGCTGCCCCCTGGCTCCCTTTGAAGGTGTGAGTTTTGGCCTGGGTCCCCTCGATTCGTCTCCAGCCATTGGAGAAGAGCCCTTCCCCCGAACAAGCCTCTTTCTCTGTCTCCCAGATATTGATGAGTGTCAGGACCCCGACACCTGCAGCCAGCTCTGCGTGAACCTGGAGGGTGGCTACAAGTGCCAGTGTGAGGAAGGCTTCCAGCTGGACCCCCACACTAAGGCCTGCAAGGCTGTGGGTGAGCACGGGGAGGTGGCAGCGGGTAGGGGCAGCCTCACACCTTGCAGACAGATGTGGTGGGGAGTTTCATCACCTGAACTTTGCGCAGATTCACATCCCCTGACCAGGAGGCTGTCTGCTCCCGAGGGTTCTGGCAGGGGAGTTTGCTGCCCTGTGAGGACTTGGGCTTGCAAGTCAGGGGGATGCCTGCATGTGTCCTAGGTTTTAGAAATATCCAGTTAAACGCAGCCGGGTGAGGTGGCTCACATCTGTAATCCCAGCACTTTGAGAGGCCAAGGCGGGTGGATCACGAGGTCAGGAGTTTGAGACCAGCCTGACCCCATCTCTACTAACAATACAAAACTTAGCTGGGCATGGTGGCGCACTCCTGTAATCCCAGCTACTCAGGAGGCTAAGGCAGGAGAATCACTTGAACCCTGGAGGTAGAGGTTGCAGTGAGCCGAGATCGCGCCACCGTACTCCAGCCTGGGCAAGAGCGAGACTGCATCTCAAAAAAAAAAAAAAAAAATCCAGTTAACAGAACCCCCAGCCCTGCTAGTGGAACAGGAACCGGCTTTCCTTTCTGTCACAATCTGGGGAGTGACTTCAAGGGGTTAAAGAAACAAAATTTGCAGGACGTGGTGCCGCACACCTGTGGTCCAGGGTACTCTGGAGGCTGAGGCGGGAGGATCACTTGAGGCCAGGAGGATTCCTTGATCCTCCCACCTCAGCCTCCAGAGTAGCTGGAACCTCAGATGCATGCCACCATGCCCAGTAATTTTTGTAGTTTTAGTAGAGATAAGGCAGGGTTTTACCATGTTTGCCAGGCTAGTCTTGAACTCTTGGACTCAAGTGATCCTCCTGCCTTGGCCTCCCAAAATGCTGGGATTACAAACACTGCACCCATCTATTATTATTTTTTAGAGACAGGGTCTTACTCTGTCTTCCAGCCTGTAGTGCAGTGCAGCCTCTGGAGTAGCGGGGACTACTGGCATGTGCCACCATGCCTGGCTAATTTTTTGCTTGTTTGTTTGAGACAGAGTCTCACTCTGTTGCCCATGCTGGAGTGCAGTGGTGCTATTGCGGCTCACTGCAGCCTCTACCTCCTGGGTTCAAGCAATTCTCCTGCTTCAGCCTCCCAAGTAGTTGGGATTACAGGTGCCCACCACCACTCCTGGCTAGTTTTTGTACGTTTAGAAGAGACAGGGTTTCACTATGTTGGTCAGGCTGGTCTCGAACTGCTGACCTAAAGTGATTTGACTGCCTCGGCCTCTGAAACAGTGTTGTGCTTACGGGCGTGAGCCACCACACCCGGCTTTTTTTTTTTTTTTTTTTTGTGGCAATAGGGTCCATTGTGTTGCCCAGGCTAGTCTTGACCTCCTAGCCTCAAGCGATCCTCCTGCCTTGGCCTCCCAAAATGCTGGGATCACAGGTGGGTGCCACTGTGCCTGTTCCCATTGGGAGGTCTTTTCCACCCTGTTTTTCTGGGTGCCTCCTCTGGCTCAGCTGCACCCTGTGGGGTGACACGAGGGAATGGGTAAGCACTCTCGGTTCCATCGACGGGTCCCCTGTACCCCCCTGACCTTGCTCCCCGGGTCCTCAGGCTCCATCGCCTACCTCATCTTCACCAACCGGCATGAGGTCAGGAAGATGACGCTGGACAGGAGCGAGTACTCAAGTCTCATCCCCAACCTGCGGAACGTGGTCGCTCTGGACATGGAGGTGGCCAGCAACCGAATCTACTGGTCCGACCTGTCCCAGAGAATGATCTACAGGTGAGCGTCGCCCCTGCTGCAGCCCTGTTCCTAGGGTGAGATGAGGGCTCCTGGCCCTGACGTCCCTCCTCTCCTCCTGCCTCAGCACCCAGCTTGATGGAGCCCACGGCTTTTCCTCCTACAACGCCGTCATCAGCAAGGACCTCCAGGCCCCCGATGGGCTGGCTGTGGACTGGATCCACAGCAACATCTACTGGACCGACTCTGTCCTGGGCACCGTCTCCGTTGCGGATACCAAGGGAGCGAAGAGGAAAACGCTATTCAGGGAGACTGGCTCCAAGCCAAGGGCCATCGCGGTGGATCCTGTTCACGGGTGTGTATCCACCATGCCGAGGGGTGCAGAGGGAATGCAGGGAGCAGGAAGGGGCTCCAAGAACTGGTTAGTGGGCTGGGCACGGTGTCTCACGCCGGTAACCAGAACTTTGGGAGGCCAAGGTGGGTGGGTCGCCTGAGGTCAGGAGTTTAAGACCAGCCTGGCCAACATGGTGAAACCCCGTCTCTAACAAAAATACAAAAGTAGCCAGGCATCCTGGCGCGTGCCTGTAGTCCCAGTTACTCAGGAGGCTGAGGCAGGAGAATCCTTTGAACCCGGGAGGCGGAGGTTGCAGTGAGCCGAGATCGCTCCACTGCCCTCCAGCCCGGTGACAGCGAGACTCCAGCTCAAAAAAAAAAAAAAGAACTGGTTAGTGGCTGGGCCCCAAGATGGTATCTTCCAAGCCCGTGGCTGACTCAGCAGCTCCTGGGTCCAGAAATTCCGACTCAAGTCCCCTGGCAGGAAACATTGCCCCTGCCGCCTGTCAGGCCTACTCTGTACCTGTCAGGCGACATCTGCCACTTGAACACATGAGGGGTGGCATTTCACAGTTTCAGTGTGGTGCTGACAACCCGGGACACACACTGTCCTCAAAGCTACAGTCAGGAGCTCTACAAAAAATACAAAAATTAGCTGGGCGTGTGGTGCACGCCTGTAATCCCAGCTACTCAGGAGGCTGAGGCAGGAGAATCGCTTGAACCCTTGGGGGTGGAGGTTGCAGTGAGCCGAGATCGCTCCACTGCCCTCCAGCCTGGCAACAGAGTAAGACTCTGTCTCAAAAAAAAAAAAAAAATTAGCCAGGTGTGGTGGGGGGGCACCTGTAATCCCAGCTACTCCAGAGGAAGGTGGAGGTTACAGTGAGCCAAGATCATGCCGCTGCACTCCAGGCTGAGCGACAAAGTGAGATTCTGTCTCAAAAAAAAAACCACATTTGGAGTTTGGAGTTCCTAGCAGGGCTTTTTCCCGAGGCTGGGACTGGCTGATTCTGCCAGAACTCACATGTGGGCCAGAATCCTCCCCCGCCCCCCAGCCTCACAGCTATTCTCTGTCCTCCCGCCAGCTTCATGTACTGGACAGACTGGGGCATCTCCGCCAAGATCAAGAAAGGGGGCCTGAATGGTGTGGACATCTACTCGCTGGTGACTGACAACATCCAGTGGCCCAATGGCATCACCCTAGGTATGTTCGAGGGATGGCCGTCCCAGCCGGGGTCGGGCACAGGCTGGAGGACAGAGTGTGGTCGCCAGCTGCTCCTTGAAGATTTTCCTTTTTTTTCTTTTTTCTTTTGAGACGAAGTTTCACTCTTCTTGCCCAGGCTGGAGTGCAATGGCGAGATCTCGGCTCATTGCAACCTCCGCCTTCTGGGTTCAAGTGATTCTCCTGCCTCAGCCTCCCGAGTAGCTGGGATTACAGGCATGCACCACCACGCCCAGCTAATTTTGTATTTTTAGTAGAGATGGGGTTTCTCCATGTTGGTCAGGCTGGTCTCAAACTCCTGACCTCAAGTGATCCGCCCGCCTCGGCCTCCCAAAGTGCTGGGATTACAGGCGTGAGCCACCATGGCCTGCCTGTTTTTTCTTTCTTTTTTTTTTTTTTTTTTTTTTTTTTTTATGGATTCAATGTCACCAGGCTGGAGTATAGTGGCACAATCTTGGCTCACTGCAATCTCTGCCTCCCACGTTCAAGCAATTCTCCTGCCTCAGCTTCCTGAGTAGCTGGGATTATAGGCACATGCCACCACGGCCAGCTAATTTTTATATTTTTAGTAGAGACAGGGTTTCACCATGTTGGCCAGGACGGTCTTGATCTCTTGACCTTGTGATCCACCCATCTCAGCCTCCCAAAGTGCTGGGATTACAGGCATGAGCCACAGTACCCAGTCTATTTTTTTCTTTTTTTGAGATGAGGTCTTGCTCTGTCACCCAAACTGGAGTGCAGTCTTGCAATCATAGCTCACTGCGGCCTCCACCTTCCAGGCTCAAGTGATCCTCCTGCTTCAGCCTCCTGAGTAGCAGAGACTATGGATGTGCCACCATGTCAGACTAATTTTATTTTTGGGAAGAGACAAAGTCTCGTGTTGGCCAGTCTGATCTCAAACTCCTGAGTACAAGTGATCCTCCTGCCTCAGCCTTCCAAACTGCTGGGATTACAGCTGTGAGCCACTGCACCCAGCCTCCCTGAAGCTTTTCTCTCCTCTAGCTCACTACCTGCCCATTGGATTGGGCGTCACAGGGGAGGGGTTCAGGCTCACACATGGTTGGAGTTACCTCTCCAGGTGCTTCTCTGCTGGGTCCCTGGGGGGGGGCTCTTCCTGCCTGGAGTGGCGTGGCCAGGCCTGCAGGCCCCTCTGGGACTGACACCAGCACGTGACCTCTCCTTACCCACTTGTGTGTTCTAGATCTTCCCAGGGGCCGTCTCTACTGGGTTGACTCCAAACTTCACTCCATCTCAAGCATCGATGTCAATGGGGGCGACCGGAAGACCATCCTGGAGGACAAGGACAGGCTGGCCCACCCCTTCTCCTTGGCCATCTTTGAGGTGCGGCTTGGGAGCTTGAGTGAAATCCGGGCTTACTGTTGTTGACTGAGAGCGACTTCCGTGTGAGACGCAAGTGCTTAGGGGGTGGATAGACACAGACTGTAAACCGCTCAAGCCAAGATGAACGTGGAGAATTGGCCGTGACTGGGAGGCAGTCTCAGACCTGAGTTCTGTTTTCTTTCCTTTTTTTTTTTTCTTTGAAAGAGATAGGATCTCACTCTGTCGCCCAGGCTGGAGTACAGTGGTGCAACTGTATCTTACTGCAGCCTCAACCTCCTGGGCTCAAGTGATCCTCCCACCCCAGCCTCCTGAATAGCTGGGACTACAGGTACACACCACCATGCCCAACTTTTTTTTTTTTGAGATGGAGTTTTGCTCTTGTTGCCCAGGCTGGAGTGCAATGGCATGATCTTGGCTCACTGCAACCTCTACCTCCCGGGTTGAAGCAATTCTCCTGCCTCAGCCTCCACAGCAGCTGTGATTACAGGGATGAGTCACCACACCGGCTAATTTTGTATTTTTTTTAGTAGAGACGGGATTTCTCTATGTTGGTCAGGCTGGTCTCGAGCTCCTGACCTCAGGTGATCCGCCTGCCTTGGCCTCCCAAAAGTGCTGGGATTATAGGCATGAGCCACCGTGCCCAGCTTTTTTTTTTTTTTTTGAGACAGTCTCACTCTCTCACCCCAGCTGGAGTACAGTGGTGTGATCTCTGCTCGCTGCAACCTCTGCCTTCAGGGTTCAAGCAATTCTCCTACCTCAGCCTCCTGATTACACATATGTGCACCACCATACCTGGCTAATTTTTGTATTTTTTTGTAGCGATGGCGTCTCACTATGTTGCTCTTGGCCTCAAGTGATCTTCCCACCTCAGTCTCCCAAAGTGCTGGGATTTCAGGCATGAGCCGCTGCTGCCAGTTTGTTTGCTTTTTACAGAAAGTCGTGACAAGCAGTGATCCTTGGTCACATATGATCTTGGCTCTCATGGGATGTTTGGCATTTTTGTTTTTTTGAGATGGAGTCTTGCTCTGTTGTCCAGGCTGGAGTCCAGTGGCACGATCCTGGCTCACTGCAACCTCTGCCTCCTGGCTTCCAGAGATTCTCCTGCCTCAGCCTCCCAAGTAGCTGGGATTACAGGCACCCACCACCACACCTGGCTAACTTTTTGTATTTTTAGTAGAGACAGGGTTTCACCATGTTGGCCAGGCTGGTCTCCATCTCCTGACTTCGTGACCCGCCCACCTCGGCCTCCCAAAGTGCTGGGAGAACAGGTGTGAGCCACCGTGCCCAGCCTACATTTCACAATTTCTAGAGACTTTTTGGTTGTCACAAGTGGATGGGGAAGACTCTTAGCATCTAGTGGATAGAGGCTGGTGATGCTCCTGAACACCCAGAACAGAGAAGCAGCAGCTAGAGCCATGGTGGGGAAACCCTGTTCTAAGGAAATGGCGCTATTTCGTAACCCCACGTTCATGGCAGCGTGATTGCCAACAACCAAAAGTGGAATCCCCCAAGTGTGCGCGTCCATTTGCATTGCAATAAAGGAAGAGCTGAGGCCGGGTAATTTGTAAAGAAAAGAGGTTTAAGGTGGACAACGGCAGCCTATAATCCCAGCACTTGAGAAGGCTGAGGCAGGAGGATCACTTGAGTCTAGGAGATTGAGACCAGCCTGGCCAACATGACAAAACCCTGTCTCTACAAAAAATACAAAAAGTACCCAGGTGTGGGGTGGATGCCTGTAATCCCAGGTACTCGAGAGACCGAGGCAAGAGAACTGCCTGATCCCAGGAGGTGGAGGCTGCAGGGAGCCAAGATCATGCTACTGCACTCCAGCCTGGGAGGCAGAGCAGGACTCTGTCTAAAAAAAAAAAAAAGTTCTGGCCAGGTGCGATGGCTCACGCCTGTAGTCCCAGCACTTTGGGAGGCCGAGGCGGGTGAATCACAAGGTCAAGAGATCGAGACCATCCTGGTCAACATGGTGAAACCCCATCTTTACTAAAAATACAAAAATTAGCTGGGCATGGTGGTGCGTGCCCGTAGTCCCAGCTACTCGGGAGGCTGAGGCAAGAGAATCGCTTGAACCCAGGTGGTGGAGGTTGTGGTGAGCCGAGATTGTGCCACTGCACTCCAGCCTGGTAACAAGAGCGAAACTGTGTCTCAAAAAAAAAAAAAAAGTTCTAGGCTGGGCACAGTGGCTCACGTCTATAATCTCAGCACTTTGGGAGGCTGAGGTGGGAGATCACTTGAGGTCCAGAGTTTGAGACCAGCCTGGCCAACATGGCGAAACAGCCAACATACCTGGCTAATTTTTGTGTTTTTTTGGTAGAGATGGGGTCTCACTATGTTGCCCAGGCTGGTCTCGAACTCCTGGTGTCAATCAATCTTCCCACCTTAATCCCTACTAAAAATACAAAATTAACCGGGCGTGGTGGTACCCACCTGTAATCCCAGCTACTCAGGAGGCTGAGGAAGGAGGAGAATCACCTGAACCTGGGGGGTCGGGGGTTGCAGTGAACCGATACCATGCCATTGCACTACAGCCCGGGGAACAAAAGTGAGACTCTGTCTCAAAAAAAAAAAGCAAAAAAAAGAGTTCTGGAAATGGATGGTGGGGATGGGGATACCTGCACGACAGTGCGAATGTGCTTAAGGCCACTGAACTGTGCGCTTACAAACAGCTGAGATGGCATATTTTATGTTATGCGTATTTTACCACAATTAAAAACTAGCTGTGGGCCGGGCATGGTGGCTCATGCCTGTAATCCCAGCACTTTGGGAGACCGAGGTGAGTGGATGACCTGAGGTCAGGAGCTCAAGACCAGCCTGGCCAACATGGTGAAAACCCGTCTCTACTAAAAATACAAAAATTAGCCATGCGTGGTGGTGGGCACCTGTAATCCCAGCTTCTCGGGAGGCTGAGGCAGGAGAATCGCTTGAACCCAGGACACTGAGGCTGCAGTGAGCTGAGATCAGGCCACTGCACTCGAGCCTGGGCAACAGCAGGGAAACTCTGTCTCAAAAATAAATAAATAAATAAATAAATAAATAAAATCTAGTTGTGGAGAGAAGGTGGTCTGTGTCTCATCCCAGTGTTTTACAGGATTTGTCATCTTCCTTGCTGCCTGTTTAGGACAAAGTATTTTGGACAGATATCATCAATGAAGCCATTTTCAGTGCCAACCGCCTCACAGGCTCCGATGTCCATTTACTGGCAGAAAACCTGCTGTCCCCGGAGGATATGGTCCTCTTCCACAACCTCACCCAGCCAAGCGGTAAGGGTGGGTCAGCCACAGCCCCACACACGTTGAAACTTCCTTATGGAAACTCTGGAATGTTCTGGAAATTTCTGGAATGTTCTGGTCTAGTTGATCTCCTTCTTGCCCTGATTCCGCTTCTTCTGCCCCAGGAGTGAACTGGTGTGAGAGGACCACCCTGAGCAACGGCGGATGCCAGTACCTGTGTCTCCCCGCCCCCCAGATCAACCCCCGCTCACCCAAGTTTACCTGCGCCTGCCCTGATGGCATGCTGCTGGCCAGGGACATGAGGAGCTGCCTCACAGGTGTGGCACACGCCTCGTTTCTGCTTCCTGTGTCCTCCACTCCCCGCCACCCCCCCAGCCTCTCTCTGCTCATCTGTCAAATGGGTACCTCCAGGTCACTGTAAGGACTTGTAAGTCGGGATAACCTTACTTCTCTTGCATGGGCACATTAGCACTAGGCTGGACATTTACCCAGTTCCCCTTTGATGTCTGGTTTCTTCTTTCCCAGCCCCCTGGAGAGGCGATCTGATTTCTGACAGGGGCCCTGAGGGAGGAAATGGTCCCCTTTGTTGACTTTTCTTTTTATTTTTTTAGATTTGCTTTGTCACCCAGGCTGGAGTGCAGCAGTGCCATCTTGGCTCACTGTTACCTCTGCCCTGGGGTTCAAGCAATTCTTGTGCCTCACCCTCCCAAGTAGCTGGGATTATAGGCACCTGCCACAACGCATGGCTAATTTTTGTACTTTTAGTACAGACAGGGTTTCTCCATGGTGGCCAGGCTGGTTTTGAACTCCTGACTTGAGGTGATCCACCCACCTCCGCCTCCCAAAGTGTTGGGATTACAGGCATGAGCCACCGCGCCCGGCCTTTTAAAGTTATTTCTTGAGAGTGGATTGTACTCACTTTGTTTGGTTTTGGTTTTGAGACAAGAGTTTCGCTCAGTTGCCCAGGCTGGAGTGCAATGGCAAGATCTCGACTCACTGCAACCTCTGCCTTCCAGGATCACACACTCCTCCTGCCTCAGCCTCCTGAGTAGCTGGGAATACAGGCCTGCACCACCACACCTGGCTAGTTTTTTTTATTTTTTGTATTTTTAGTAGAGATGGGGTTTTGCTATGTTGACCAGACTGGTCTTCAACTCCTGGACTCAACCGATCCTCCTGCCTTGGGCTTCCAAGGTCATTTCAGCCTGCTTGTCATTAGGTACACAGTTATGAGCGGGGCTTGCAGGCCCGTGGCACTCAGGAGATGCTTCTTTATTCTTTCAGAGGCTGAGCCCACAGTGGCCACCCAGGAGACCTCCACCGTCAGGCGAATGGTCAGCTCCACAGCTGCAGGGACGCAGCACACAACCACCCAGCCTGTTCCTGACACCTCCTGGCTGCCTGGGGCCACCCCTGAGCTCACCACCGCAGAGATAGTGACAATGTCTCACCAAGGTAAAGGCTGGGCCCTCCCTGGGCCCCTGTTCACTGGGATTTGGGTCCTTTCAGTGGCCACAAACATTTTGGTGATGTGATGGAGTCTGGGTGGCGTCCTCACTCCCTGGCTGACCCTCTCTCGCTTGGGCCGTGTGTCTCTGAAGTGTCAGTTTTTCTATCTGTAAAGTGAGCCTAATAACACCTCTTGCCCTCTTTGCAAGAATTAAATAGGACAAATCATGTGAGGGGCCCGGGTCCTTCAGACTCCTGGTTCCCAGTCAGCCACACACAGTTTGGGCCCCGAAATTTTATCAAGGCCTGTTCGCTGCCTCAATTTCAGGCATCTGCCCAAAACGGCCAGGATGAAGGCAAGGAGAGGGAGGCATTCCTCAGTACATAGCCTTTCACAGGCTCCAAAATGCTCAGGAATCCAGTAACATTTTAACACAATTTTACTTTTTTTTTTTTTCAAGGCAGAGTCTCATTCTATCGCCCAGGCTGGAGTGCAGTGGCGCAATCTCGACTCACTGCAACCTCTGCTTCCCAGGTTCAAGCAATTCTCCTGCCTCAGCCTCCCGAGTAGAGTAGCTGGGATTATAGGCACACACCACCCCGCCCAGCTAATTTTTGTATTTTTAGTAGAGATGGGGTTTCACCATGTTGGCCAGGTTGGTCTCAAACCCCTGACCTCAAGTGATCTGCCTGCCTCGGCCTCCCAAAGTGCAGGCGTGAGCCACTGTGCCTGGCCTATAATTTATTTTTTGGTGGCTCACATCTGTAATCCCAGCACTTTGGGCGGCCAAGGTGGGAGAATCGCTTGAGCCCAGGAGTTAAAAGTCCAGTCTGGACAACACAGGAGGACCACATCTCTACTACAAAATAAATATAAATAAATAATAAACAAAATAATATTTATTTTTTACTTTTAAACCCTCACTATTTTGCTGGGTGTGGTGGCTCATGCCTGTAATCTCAGCACTTGGGAGGCTGAGGTGGGTGGATCACGAGGTCGGGAGTTCGAGACCAGCCTGGCCAACGTGGTGAAACCCCATCTCTACTAAAAATACAAAAATTAGCTGGGTGTGGTGGCCCATACCTGTAATCCCAGCTACTCTGGAGGCTGAGGCAGGAGAATCGCTTGAACCCAGGAGGCGGAGGTCGTAGTGAGCTGAGATCGCACCATTGTACTCCAGCCTGGGTGACAGGAGCAAAACTCTGTCTCAAAAAAAAAAAAAAGGAGTATTATTAGATTCCTAAGCTTTTTGGCTCCCTGTTTAGACTGGGGGCTGGGGTGAGTGCCTGGCTGTCTTCACCTATAATACCTGGCCTCACTGTCCTCCCTGGATGGATGAGACCCAGACGTGGGTCAGGACCTCATTTGTTTGTCCACCAGAGGGCGCCCAACCTCCTTTGCGCTGCTGGGAAATGGTGCTGGTAGACTTTTCTAGCAAACAAAAAAATGGCACATCAGCAGATTCCAGACCACTCTTTTTTTTTCCCCCCAGAGTAGCTGAAACCTTTGTTCAGTTACAAGCAGGATACAACGGAAACTGCCCTGGGGAGACTGGGAAACCTTGCTTGGGAGAGGTGCGCACTGCTAGAATTACCGCTTCGCAGCCAGGTCCATCCAGAACTCCTCAAACTTGGCAAAGAAGTCATTCATTCATTCATTCATGTAGAATCGAGGGGGGTCTGGCTATGTTGCCCAGACCGGTCTCAAATTCCTGGCCTCAAGTGATCCTCCCGCCTTGGCCTCCCAGTGTGCTTGGATTATAGGCATGAGCCACCGTGCCCAGCCCTAGTGGACTTGAAATGTTGGCTTGCCCTGGGCCTTTATGTTGAATGGCCCAGGTCTACTCCCATGTTTCTGTATCAAGGTTACTCCCATCCCATAATGCCTGGGACAGTTGATGCAGGACAATCAGCTTTCGTGCCTTCAACCTCAGCATTGAGCATGATTGTGGGGTCAGAAGGTGACTCCCCTGTGCCCTTCAAAATACACTTTTTTTTTTTTTTTTTTGGAAACAGAGTCTTGTTCTGTTGCCCAGGCTGGAGTGCAGTGGCGTGATCTCGGCTCACTGTAACCTCCCTACCTCCCGGGTTCAAGCAATTCTCCTGCTTTAGCCTCTCAAGTAGCTGGGATTACAGGCATATGCTACCAAGCCCAGCTAATTTTGGTATTTTTAGTTGAGGCAGAGTTTCACCATGTTGGCCAGGCTGGTCTTGAACCCCTGGCCTCAGTCAACCCGCCCCAAAAGTGCTGGGATTACAGGCATGAGCCAGCGTGCCCAGCCTTTTTTGTTTGTTTGTTTTGTTTTGAGACAGTGTTCACTCTGTTGCCCAGGCTGGAGTGCAGTGGCGCAATCTCAGCTCATCTCAATCTCTGCCTCCTGGGTTCAAGTGATTCTTCTGCCGCAGCCTCCCGAGTAGCTGGGACTACAGGTATATGCCACAGCACCTGGCTAATTTTTGTATTTTAGTAGAGACAGGCTTTCACCATATTGGTCAGGCTGTTCTTGAACTCCTGACCTCAGGTGATCCGCCCACCTCTGCCTCCCAAAGTGTTGTGATTACAGGTGTGAGCCACCACAGCCGGCCCAAAATATGCTCATTTTAATGAAATGCAGAAGTAGGTTGACAAAAATTCCCCCCGCAACCTTGTCAGCCACCTCACATGAATTCCTCTGTGACTCTCCACTAACGCCTCGTCAATGTGAGGCTCAGGAACCTTCTTGGGCTGAGCTCCATGGCTCATGCCTGTAATCCCCGCACTTTGGAAGGCTGAGGCGGGAGGATCACTTGAGACCAGGAATTCAAGACCAATCTGGGCAAGATACATAGCCAGACCCCTGTTTCTAGCCCTGCAAAAATAGAACCTTTTTTTTTTTTTTTTTTTTTTTTGTGCCATGACTCTGATATAAAACAAGGTTGCTGTGGACACAACCTTTTTTTTTTTTTTTTTTTTTTTTAAATAGCTCACTGCAACCTCCGTGTCCCGGGTTCAAACGATTCTTCTGCATCAGCCTCTCCATTAGCTGGGACTACAGACATGTGCCACAGCACTGAGCTAATTTAAAAAGAACCTTCTTGGCCAGGCGCAGTGGCTTGTGCCTGTAATCCCAGCACTTTGGGGAGCCGAGGTGGGCGGATCACGAGGTCAAGAGATAGAGACCATCCTGACCAACATGGTGAAACCCCGTCTCTACTAAAAATATAAAAATTAGCTGGGCGTGTTGGTGCATGCCTGTAGTCCCAGCTACTCGGGATGCTGAGGCAGGAGAATTGCTTTGAACCCGGGAGGCGGAGGTTGCAGTGAGCTGAGATCGTGCCACTGCACTCCAGCCTGGCAACGGAGCAAGACTCCATCTCAAAAAAAAAAAAAAAAGAACCTTCTTAAACCCGAATTGAGTTCCACAACCTCGATAACTTATTTGTATAAGTCCATGTGACCTCTCACAGACTTAGGAAATTCTGCAAGAAGATGTGCCAGGAGCTGTCCTGCCTGTGACCACCGCCCTCTGCCTGCTGCATTTCTTGGTGACCTTCCCTTTAGACTTGGGCCTCACTCTTGCTTCTCTCCTGCAGCCCTGGGCGATGTTGCTGGCCGAGGAACTGAGGAGAAGCCCAGGAGCGTGGGGGCTCTGTCCATCATCCTCCCCATAGGTAAGTGCAGGCCAGTCCCCCAGTGTCCCCCAGGTCACAGCCGACTGCAGTGCGACCTTATGCCTGGCCAGTAGGGTCTGTTCATTTTTTTCTCCCGGCAGGGAACAGCCCCACTAAGTGTCCTTTATCACCCCATGGCCTCTCCCCGCTTGAGGCTGACAGTGACAAGATCAGACAGCTAAGGGGTCAGATGGAGGATGTGGAGTGGGTCCCATGCTGCTGAAATGGCCTGAGACTTGAGTGTCTTTTGAGGAACGGGTTCTCTTGCAGGAGGCTGTGTAGAGAGGCCCACTCTCCTGGCCTCACCCATGCTCATCCTAACCCGGTTCCTTCATGTCTCTTTTCCCTTTTTTTCTTAAATTTTAAGAAAAAAAATTAATTTTTTTTGGAGACAGGGTCTTCCTCTGTTGCCCAGGCTGGAGTGCAGTGGCACGATCCTACCTCACCACAGGCTCAGAGTCTGTGCTCAAGTGATCCTCTCACCTCAGCCTCCCGAGTAGCTAGTGCAAGCCACTGTACCCCAGTTCCCATTTCTTAAAAAGCCACAGCCTTGGCCGGGCGCGGTGGCTCATGCCTGTAATCCCAGCACTTTGGGAGGCCGAGGCGGGCGGATCACAAGGTTAGATCGAGACCATCCTGGCCAACATGGTGAAACCTTATATCTACCCAAAATACAAAAATTAGCTGGGCATGGTGGCACGTGCCTGTAATCTCAGCTACTCAGGAGGCTGAGGCAAGAGAATCACGTGAACCAGGGAGTCAGAGGTTGCAGTGAGCCAAGATGGTGCTACTGCACTCCAGCCTGGCAACACAGCAAAACTCTGTCTCAAAAAAAAAAAAAAAAAAGAAGTCACAGCCCTGTGTGTGGCTAATTCTGGGCAGAAATCTGGAAGAAGTCAGCTACTTCTGTGGTGTGGGTCACCCACTGGGCTTTAGATTTTTTTTTTTTTGTGATGGAGTTTAGCTCTTATCGCCCAGGTTGGAGTGCAGTGGCACAATCTTGGCTCACTGCAGCCTCCTGGGTTCAAGCGATTCGCCTGCCTCAGCCTCCCGAGTAGCTGGGATCACTGGCATGTGCCACCACACTCCGCTGTTTTTATTTATTTATTTATTTGTTCGGTATTTTTGTGTAGAGACAGGTTTTTACCATGTTGCCCAGGCCGGTCTTGAACTCCTGGGCTTAAGCAGTCCTCCCACCTTGGCCTCCCAAAGTGCTGGGATTACATGCATGAGATAGATTTTTTATTTTTATTTATTTTTTTAATAAAGACAGGGTTTCACCATGTTGGCCAGGCTGGTCTTGAACTCCTGACCTCAGGTGATCCCCCGCCTCAGCCTCCCAAAGTGCTGAGAATACAGGCGCGAGCCACCACGCCTGGCCGATAGATTTTTTACAAAAGTAGTACAATAAGTAAGTACTACTTTCAGTTCAGAACAGAAACATTATCAAGGAAAAAAAAGACTTCCCCCGCCAAAAAAAAAAATTGGCCAGGCATGGTGGTACTTGCCTACAGTCCCAGCTATTCAGGAGGCTGAGTTAGCAGGATCACTTGAGGCCAGGAGATTGAGCCTGCAGTGAGCTATGATGGTGCCACTGCACTCCAGCCTGGGACACAGAGCAAGATGCTATCTCTAAGCAAACATAAAAGACCAGGAGTCGAGGGCATGGTACATTCCCCATGTTTTCACTCCAGCCTTGGAGCTGGGTCTCTGGTCTCGGGGGCAGCTGTGTGACCGAGCGCGCCTCTCCCTGCAGTGTTCCTTGTCTTCCTCTGCGTCGGGGCCTTCCTCCTCTGGAGGAACTGGCGGCTTAAAAGCATCAACAGCATCAACTTTGACAACCCCGTCTACCAAAAGACTACGGAGGATGAGGTCCACATTTGCCGCAACCAGGACGGCTACAGCTACCCCTCGGTGAGTGACCCCCTCTAGGAGGCCAGAGCCCATGGCAGCCCCTCTTGGCTGGAGGCATAAGATCCTCGAGGTACCAGGCCAAGGCTTCCCCAGCCCTCCAGATCGAGGGCAGCACTGGGTGAATGTTTCTATCAGCGGATAGTGGCCTTGGTGGCGTAGAGGAATGTTGGATTAGCAAAGAGAGCTCTGTCCGATGGTGACGGAGCAAAGAAAGTCAAAAGAGGTTCAGAGGCTGGGCTTGGTGGCTCATGCCTGGAATCCCAGCACTTTGGGAGGCCGAGGTGGGCAGATCATCTGAGGTCAGGAGTTCAAGACCAGCCTGGCCAACATGGTGAAACCCCATCTCTACTAAAAATACAAAAAATTAGCCAGGCGTGATGGCGGGCACCTGTAACCTCAGCTACTCGGGAGGCTGAGGCAGGAGAATCACTTGAACCCAGGAGGTGGAGGTTGCAGTGAGCTAAGATCACACCACTGTACCCAGGCTGGGTGACAAGAGCGAAACTCTGTCTCAAAAAAAGAAAAAAAAAAATGGAGTTCAGAGGCCAGGTGCAGTGGTTCACACATGTGATCCCAGAACTGTGGGAGGCTGAGGCAGGAGGATCACCCGAACTGAGAGCTGGAGACCAGCCTGGGCAACACAGCAAGACCCCATCTCTGTAGAAAGTAAAAGTTTAGCCCGGTGTGGTGATGAGTGCCTATAGTTCCAGCTACTAGAGAGGCTAAGGCAGGAGGATTGCTTGAGCCAAAATCACGCCACTGCACTCCAGCCTGGGTGACAGAGCAAGACCCTGTCTCTTAAAAAATAACGAATAAAAAATTCAAAGAAGGGTTTCCAGAGGGCCAGGAGGAAAGAAAAAAAGGTGTTTTTTTGTTTTGTTTTGTTTTTGAGATAGTCTTGCTCTGTCACCCAGGCTGGAGTGCAGTGGTGTGGTCTTGGCTCACTGCAACTTCTGCCTCCTGGGTTCAAGCAATTCTCCTGCCTCATGCCTCAGTCTCCCAGCTGGGATTACAGCACTATGCACAGCTAATTTTTGTATTTTTCATAGAGACGGGGTTTCGCCACGTTGCCCAGACTGGTCTTGGACTCCTGACCTCAGGTGATTCACCCGTCAGCCTGCCTATGTGCTGGGATTGCAGGCATGAGCCACTGCGCACATCTTGATTTTTAGACAAAGGTTGAGGGCAGGTAGGCTTCTCTGAGCCAGGGCACGGCGTGTGCGAAGGCCCTGCAGCCGGACTATGCCTGTTGAATTTGATGCTGTGGTAGCTGGAGCAAAGCGAGAGAGGGGCAAAGAGGAAGGAGGGGGCCGGGTGTGGCGGCTCACACCTGTAATCCCAGCACTTAGGGAGGCCGAGGCAGGTGGATCACAAGGTCAGGAGATCAAGACCATCCTGGCCAACGTGGTGAAATACTAAAATAACGTCTCTACGAAAATACAAAAAACAAAATTAGCCAGGCATGGTGGCGCCTGCCTGTAATCCCAGCTACCTGGGAGGCTGAGGCAGGAGAATCACTTGAACCCGGGAGGCAGAGGTTGTGGTGAGCCGAAATCATGCCATTGCACTCCAGCCTGGGCAACAAGAGCGAAACTCCGTCTCAAAAAAAAAAAAAAAAAAAAAGAAAAGAAAAGGCAGGAGGGGACCAGACAGGGTGTCTTCTGACTCAGGTACTCCCCGACGCCCCCTGGCGGCCCCTGGGGGAACATACTTGGGGATCAGAATTGAGGAGGCTGCCAGGTCCAGGAGGTGAGAAGTGGGTGGACTAGGGCCACGTTTCCTGAATGCTGGACTGATAGTTTCCGCTGTTTACCATGTGTTGGCAGAGACAGATGGTCAGCCTGGAGGATGACGTGGCGTGAACATCTGCCTGGCGTCCCGTTCCTGCCCACAACCCTTCCCGAGACCTTCTGTTTTATTCAGAGACAGAGAAGACCAAAGTATTGCCTGCCAGAGCTTTGTTTTATATATTTATTCATCTGGCAGGCAGAACAGGCTTCGGACGGTGCCCATGGAATGGCTTGGGTTGGGATTTTTGGTTTATTTCCTTATGAAGGAGAAGAGAGACGGGCCCAGGGGGCCGCCAGGATGACGCCTCCATTTCTCTCTGGGAAGTTGTTGAGTTTCTCTCCATCGTGACGCAATCTCCAAAGATGGAGGATGAAAGGGAAGGGGATGCAGGCCCAGAGAAGCCAGTGGCTTTCAACACACGACAGCAGATGCCACCGATGGGACCCTGGGCCCTGCCTTGTCCACCAGTCTCTAAGCCGAGCCCCTAAACTCAGGAGTCCAAGAGTTTACCTCTTCTGTGCAAGCCTTGCTAGATAGCCAAGGTAGCCTTAACCTGTAACCCCTGAATCATGACGCACCCAGTGCCTTTCAAGCTGGGTTTGTACCCTCCTTCAGCCAGAAAAGGGATTCATGGCATTGGTACTGATTTGGCTGAATCCTGGGTGCCAGAGGCGGTGACGCCAATCAAGACCAAACTCATCTGGCCAGGCGTGGTGGCTCACGCCTGTAATCCCAGCACTTTGGGAGGCTGAGGTGGGTAGATCACCTCAGGGCAAGAGTTCAAGATCAGACTGACCAACATGGAGAAACCCCGTCTCTACTAAAAATACAAAATTAGCCGGGTGTGGTGGCACATGCCTGTGATCCCAGCTACTCAGGAGGCTGAGGCAGGAGAATCGCTTGAACCTGGGAGGCGGACGTTGCGGTGAGCCAATATTGTGCCATTGCACTCCAGCCTGGGCAACAATGGCGAAACTCCATCTCAAAAAAAAAACCAAACTCATTCACCAAATGATGCCACTTGTCACAGGAAGAGCCAGGGTTACTGGTCACTCTCAATATTTATTAAGTGCCTGAGACACCTGGTTGCCTTGCCCGTGAAGACACCGGCCTCCTGTCCGTCCACCTCACCCCTCCCCACTTCCTTTCCCCTGGTCCCCGTGCACTTTCTTGGTTCAGAGTTGTACACTGTGTCAATCCAGCATTGCTGTTATGACGTTGCACTGTTTTCTGCCGTGTGCGTTGGGGTGGGATCCCAGGCCAGGGAAGGCCCATATCAATGAAGGCCAGAGACAGAGAAGGCAGGGTGACCAGGACTGCTAAGCCGAGGTCCTGAATATGGAGAACTGCCTTTGTCTTCTTTACGTCTGCCCACCTAGTGCGTCCCCTTCTGTGCAGATGCCTCCAAGCCATTCACTTCCCCGATCTTGTCGTTGATGGGCATGCGTTTAAAACGTGCATGGTGAGGCCGGGTACAATGGCTCACGCCTGTAATCCAAGTACTTTGGGAGGCCGAGATGAGTGGAGCACGAGGTCAGGAGTTCAAGACCAGCCATACCAGTATGATGAAACTCCGTTTCTACCAAAAACACAAAAATTAGCTGGGTGTGGTGGCCCATACCTGTAATCCCAGATACTCTGGAGGCTGAGGCAGGAGAATCGCTTGAACCCAGGAGGTGGAGGTTGCAGTGAGCTGAGATCACACCATTGCACTCCAGCCTGGGCAACAAGAATGAAACTCTGTCTCAGAAAAGAAAAAAAAACCATGCATGGTGTATGAGCACCCGGTGGCCTCTGGCCAGGCATGGCGAGGCTGAGATTGGAGGATTGTTTGAGCTCAGGAGCTTGAGGCTGCAGTGAGCTATGATGATGCCACTGCACTCCAGTCTGGCCATGAAGTTGGCCAGACACAGGTGGCTCACGTCTATAATCCCAGCACTTTGGGAGGCTGAGTCGGGAGGATCACTTGAGCTCAGGAGCTGGAGACCAGGCCTGAACAACAAAGCGAGATCCCGTCTCTACAAAAATTAAAAAATCAGTCAGGTGTGGTGGTGCATGGCTGCAATCCCAGGTACTTGGGAGGTTGAGACAGGAGGATCACTTGAGGCCAGGAGGTGGAGGTTGCAATGAGTTGTGATCACGCCACTGCACCCCAGCCTGGGCAACAAATCAAGACCCTATCTCATAAATAAACAATTAAAAAAAATAAATCCTCCAGTCTGGATTGTTTCGCGGGACTTCAGATTCTTTCTGTAATTGCCCTAAATGTTACTGTTGTGCTGATGTCCTGAGAGACAGGGGCAGCCTCCCTCAGATTCCTGCCTGCTGATGCCGCAAGGGATTGGCAATTATCCCCAGGGATGAAACACTGTGGCCCCCCCGCCCCCGGGCCTCCCACTGCAGGGAACCGTGACAAGCTTTTCTGGTTTCAGAACATGTACATGCGTCCCTGTATGGGTCGCAGGGTTTTTTGTTATGTTTGCACTTTGTATATTGGTCGACACTGTTATCACTTATATGTATATAAATCTATTTATTTTTGCAAACCCTCGTTGCTGCATTTGCTCAGTGACTATCCTCGGGGCCCTGAGTCGGGGGTTATTGTCTCTGAAATGCCCCTTCTTTTTGTTTTTTCTTTCTTTTTTCAAGTGTTTTACTTGGTAGCCTCTTCTTTATGTACAAAGATTATTTGCACAAAGTGGACTGTGTGTGACACCTTTCAGGAGAATGATGTCCCTGTGGTATGTATGAGTGGCTTCTGGGGGATGGGTGTCACTTTTTAAACCACTGTATAGAAGAATTTGTAGCCTGAATGTCTTACTGTGATCAATTAAATTTCTTAAATGGACCAGTTTGTTGATGCACTTTCTTCTGTTTGCTCATTTCTGTCTTTCTTATTTTTTTATTTTAATTTTTCGAGAGGAGGGGAGGGGAGGAGAGGGAAGGGGAATGGAGGGGAGGAAACAAAGGTTGGGTGTCTTTTTTTTTTTTGTGAGACAGAATCTTGCTCTGTCACCAGGCTGGAGTTCAGTGGCACAATCTCGGCTCACTGAAACCTCTGCCTCCTGGGTTTAAGCCATTCCCCTGCCTCAGCCTCCCAAGTAGCTGGAACTACAGGCGGGTGCCACCACACCCAGCTAATTTTTGTAATTTTAGTAGAGACAAGGTTTCACCATGTTGGCCAGGATGGTCTTGAGCTCTTGACCTTGTGATCTGCCCACCTTGGCCTCCCAAGGTGCTGGGATTACAGGTGTGAGCCATTGTGCCGATCTTTTTTTTTTTTTTTTTTTTTTTTGAGATAGAGTCTGGTTCTGTCGCCCAGACTGGAGTGCAGTGGCACAATCTCGGGTCACTGCAACCTCCGCCTCCTGGGTTCAAGGGATTCTCCTGCCTCAGCCTCCCGAGTAGCTGGGACTACTCTGTGACTTTCCACTGCCCACCCAAACCTATAAAAACAACTCCTATCCCACTGCCCTTCGCTAACACCCTTTTCGGCCTTAGCCCACCTGCACCCAGGTGAATAAACAGCCATGTTGCTCACACAAAGCCTGTTTGTGGGGTCTCTTCATTCAATGCACACGTTTTTAACATTTGGTGCTGAAATCCGGGGTGGGGAAACTCCTACGGGAGACCAAACCCCGGTCCCTGTTCTTGTGCTCCCTCCATGAAGAGATCTACCTACCGACCTGGGTCATCACACCAGCCCTCAGACGCACACCACCGGGTATTTTGGTAAGCAGTCTCTCTTTTTCGCTTTCCTATCCTTTTGTCTTTTCCTTTCCACTTCCTCCCCCTTTCAGTTTCATCCTTTTTCCACCGCAAAGACAAGGAAAATCAGGTAAACCAGGTTCTTCCGTGTGGTTCAGGACCAGAAAAAATCCTACGTAGGTCACGGATCCGGGGACCCAGTTTCCCCAGGGGTTATACTGTCGTGGAGACCTTCACCCTAGTCACTCGCCCACCAGGCTCACGGTTGATATTGGTGACAGATCAATGTAGAGGACGCTCTCTTTGACCGCTCACCATTGAGGAGGTTGAAGGCTCAACTAGGGACACCTATAGAGCGGCTGGGTTGCGTGCCCATTTTCCTTGTCTCTGCTGCCTTTCCAGAACCACAGGCAATCGTCCGTCCTCTATCCCTCCCTCCTCTCCTCTGGCCTGTGTTCTAAAGAACCTCAAGCCTCCTCAACTGTCTCCTGACCTAAAACCCAAACGCCTCATCTTCTGTAACGCTGCATGGCCACAATACAAGTTAACAACGGCTTCAACTGGCCAAAAAATGGCACCTTCATCCTATTTTACAAAATTTTTGTCACAACACGGGCAAATGGTCTGAAATTCCCTACGTCCAGGCATTTTTTTACACACCAATCCCTCCCTAATCTCTACTCCTTCTCTTCCCTTCCGTCTCCTCCTCTGCCGGCAAGCCAGCATCCTCCTTGTCCATCAACCCTTCCGACCTTTCTCCTCCCCGCCTGTGAACCAGGCCTTGATCCAGAACCTAACCCCACCTCCCAGAGCCTCCACCTCTTCCTCTGCCCACAACCCACCTCTTTATGCCCCTCCTGCCACCTCCCCACCTCATACGCGGCCCGGCTTACAGTTTAGTCCCGCGGCTACCTCCTCTGCCCCTCCCAACAATTC
>CAUYLG010076397.1:0-39562 GCA_963573385.1 Cacajao melanocephalus
AAAAAAAACATTCCCAAAACTTTTACACTTTTTTTTTTTATTTTTTTTTTACAATTTATCTATATTAAAAATTTCCCCATTTTCTTTTTTTTTTTTTTTTTTTTTTTTTTTTTTTTTTTTTGGAGACCGTCTTCCTCTGTCACCCAGGCTGGAGTGCAGTGACCTAATCTCAGCTCACTGCAACTTCTGCCTCCCGGGTGAAAGAGATTCTTGTGTGTCAGCCTCTTAAGTAGCTGGGAATGTAGGCATGCACCACCATGCCCAGCTAAATTTTTGTATTTTTAGTAGATATGGGTCTTGCTATGTTGGCCAGGCTGGTCTCAAACAGTGAGAAGGTGGCCACCTCCAAATCAAAGAAGGTCTCTGAAGAAACCTAACCTGCTAACACCTGGATCTTGGACTTCCAGCCTCTAGAATTGTGAGAGAATAGATTTCTGTTGTTTACGTCATCTCATCTGTGGTATTTTGTAGTGGCAGCCCTAGAAAACCAACAAAAATTGAGGTCATTTTGTTCAACATTGTACATACAATAAGCAGCTGAGCAGACTTGAATGTCTACCATCTGACTTCAGATTTCACAGTCTCGCCACTGCCCCCAGTGTTTTATCTTTATATGAGAAATTGATGGTGGTGCCACGAGACAGCAAAGGAGAGCACCTTGACCGTGGATCAACCACTGCTCTAAGGAGGACATGTGTATGAGGACCCTGGCCACTTGTTAAAAACAAATCAAAGCGTCCTTGCCTTTGCTTGCTGGGGTGTGATAGGTGTGATGACTGTCACATTCAGAGAAGGAGACTCGCTGGAGAAAGAGAATTTCTCTTCCCCAAAACTTATAGCATTTCAGTGAGCAGTGGTGTTTAGTAATTAATTATTACTGGTCATTACAAGTCATGCTAGTTTTCTAAAACATCCTGGGAAATGTCTATGGGTGATAGTAATGCTATTTCCTGTTCCCCTTTTTACTTCCGTCCTCAAAGATTTAGACTTCTGGGAGCAGAAATACTTTATTTTTACATTTATCTGTTGCCATTGATATTATAATGTTCTAAATTTAAGGGCTTATCGGCCAGGCATGATGGCTCCCACCTGTAATCCCAGTACTTTGGGGGGGCTGAGGCAGGTGGGTCATGAGGTCAGGAGATCGAGACTATCCTGGCCAACATGGTAAAATCCTGTCTCTACTAAAAATACAAAAATTAGCTGGGTGTGGTGGTACACGCCTGTAATCCCAGCTACTTGGGAGGCTGAGGCAGGAGAATCACTTGAATCTGGGAGGCAGAGGTTGCAGTGAGCTGAGATCATGCCACTGCATTCCAGCCTGGTGACACAGCGAGACTCTGTCAGAAAAAAAAAAAAAAAAGGTTGGGGGCTTCCTCTGGATGTTAGAATGCTTGTTTCTAACTCTTGAAGAGAAAGGAAAAACACCCAACTTATTTGTCTTTTAATTATGAATGCAAAAAAATAAAATATATGTTGACCAGATCACCTTCTGGAATTCTCCTGATAAACAGGTAGATTAAAGGGATGTGAAAGAGATTTGGAGTATAAGCAAGTAAAGTTATCCCCTGAGGTCTTAATTTATTATACTTTGGAGGATGTATTCAATTTTCTTTCAGTTCAGCAAAATTAGTTGAGAATCTATTCCTTGTTGAATATCATATCACAAACAGCATGGAGGAAGGAGTCTTTTCTGTTACAAATGTATGAGCTTGCTGCATAGATAAGTAGATAAGTGGCTCCACCTCTGATTTCCACAATTTACTGCCTTCAGAGGGTTTTCAGGATGTGACATAGGAAGGAAGAACCCAGGAGGGGACTGGTGGGTTTCCTGAGTTGAGAAGACAGACTGCTGAAAGGTTTCCAGGCAGATGATGGCAGCTAGAGTTCAGAGGGCAGAGCACAAGAGATGAGATTGCTGTACAGAAAGAGAACTCCAGAGAGTTCCTGCTTGAGGATTCAGGTGAGTGTGAACTGGTATATGCATATGAGGAAGTCTACCTGAAGCTAGGGAAAGAACCATCCAAGAGGAGTAGAGAAAACTATGCCCAGTGCTCACACAGGGCCAGAAGTAATAACTTTTTACACCAGCCAGACTGGAAAACATCCATGACACATGGGGCATTAGGTAGAGTACTGAGACAAATAATCAGCAGTGGAATAATTAGCTGCAGATTGAGCATTGCTTTGGTCCTGTCTAACAAATCTTACAAGCAAGACCTAAAAAGATAAATCTTCCAAGTACCATAGCTATATATCAGAATAACATGTAAGAATATTTATGGAAATACTAAAATATCCAGCAACATTATAAAATTTACAATGTAAACTATCCAATAAAAATTATAAAGCATAAAAAGAAGCAGTAAAATACAAAATGAGAATTAAAAACGCACTTATGTTTGTTCAGATTAAGTGTGAAATTGACACACAGTATCCAGAACTGATATAGATGCTAAAATTAGCAGACAAGAACGTTAAAACCATTATTAAAGTTTTACTCAATGTATTGAAAAAGGTAATTGAGACATGAAAGATATAAAATCCCTAAATCAAAATTTCAGAGACGCAAACTACAATGTCTGAGATGACAAGTACAACAGATAGAATTATTGATAGATTACACATTACAAAAAAAGTTTAGGAACTTGGAGGCATAGAAATAGAAACAATCCAAAATGAGACACAGAGAGCCCCAGGGTACTGTAGAACAATGACTGAAAGTTTTCTGAATTTGATGAAAACTATAAACCCACAGTTCCAAAGTTCAATGAACCCAAAGAACAAGACACACAATAAAAACTACAAGTTAGATTATAGTTATTCAAAATTAATGAGAAAGAATGCATCTTAACAGCAGGCAGAGAAAAAGACACATCACATATACAAGGACAAAGATAAGGATGGCAGAAGATGTCTTCTTGGAAATTATTCAAATAAGAAGATAGTGAAGAAATATCTTTTAAGTACTAAAAGGAAGAAACAAACCTGTCAACCTAGAATTCTATAACCCAGAAAAATTTCTTTAAAAAAATCAAGGCAAAGAAAAGACCTTTTTGTAATCCAAGAGTTGAAACAACTAATTGCCAGCATATCCATGTCGTAAGAAATTTTAAAAGAAGAGTTTCAAGCAGAGGAAAATAATATCAAATGGAAGTCTGGTTTTACATAGGGGAATAAAGAGCACCAGAAATTTACAAGGGCAAATATATAAGATTTTTCTTCTTATTGTCATTAAAATCTCTTTAAAACATAATTTGCACCTTAAACAAAAGTAACAATGTAGTGTGGAGTTTATTACCTACATAAAATGTACGACAGCAAATTAGAACATAAGTAAAAGAAAGAA
Source organism: Cacajao melanocephalus (assembly GCA_963573385.1). NCBI lineage: Eukaryota > Metazoa > Chordata > Mammalia > Primates > Pitheciidae > Cacajao > Cacajao melanocephalus. Next base: position 3,350 of record CAUYLG010076397.1, read on the forward strand.
AATAATAAAGATCAGAGTGGAAATCAGTGGAAATCAGTGAATTAGAAAACAGAAAAATGATAGCAAAAAGCAATGAAACCAAAAGTTTTTTTTTTTGAGTTAATAAATTGATAAACCTATAGTCAGACTGATCTTGAAAAGAAGAAAGAAGACGCATATTAACAATATCCAGAATGAGAAAGGTCACATCATTAGCGATATGGAAAAAATAACAAGGGAATATTATAAACAACTTTATGCCAATAAAATTTGACAACTTAATTGAAATGAGAAAACTCCTTGAAAGGCAGAAATTACCAAAACTCATTATAGAAGAAATAGATAACCTGCATAGCCATATCAAATTTGTAGTTTAGAAATCTTCCTATAAGGAAAACTCCAGATTTAGACAGCTTTGTTGGAAATGCTTTCAAACATGTAAACAAGCACTAATACCAATTCTATATAGCAATTCTCTTCTAGAATATTGAGGTGAAATTAACATATGCTAACTCATTCAATGAGATCGGCATTACCCAGATACCAAACCCAAGAAGACATCACAAGAAAAGAAAGCTGTAGACCAAAATCAGTCATGGAGATAGATGCAAATCGTTTAAACCAAATTTTAGCAAATTTAATCCAACAATGTGTAAAAGAGATAATACATCAGGGCCCAAGAATGCTGGCTTAACTTTCAAAAATCCATCAGTTTAATTCACCATATTAAAAAACCAAAAAGGCAAAACCATATTATCTCAATAGGTGTAGGAAGAAAGCACATGATACAATCCAAATCCAATGTTGAAAAAAGCTCTTGAGAAAGAGTAGAATAGAACTTCCTCAACCAGATAAAAAGCATCTACAGAGACCAATGAATAGTGTTATGCAAAATTAAAGTAGACTAGGTATCTCAATGTAAAGTCTGAAACAATGAAACACCTAGAAGAAAACGTGAGAGAAACTATAGCTGATCTCAGAATGGGGAGAAAGAAACAGAAGAATCGCCCAGCTGGAATGATGGTGCCATCTTTGGAAAAGTAGAGATTGGAGGTAGCGAGGACAAGTGAAACAAGAGTTTCTTGTGCTGCCCCTTTACAGAGGCTCTTAAAAACTCAGTAATTTTTCTCTATACTCTGTACTTAATAGCCTTGTAAACTCTAGTGTGTCTCTATCAAGATACAACAGCCAGTGTAGGTTAAATTTCAAGGGGACTAATCATTGTCAACAACTGTGAGGACTGTGGTAGTACACAATGTGCAGAGAATATGACCCACTGGAGGTACTGTACCTGGACAGTAGGCTGTACACAAGCAGCACAGCAGGTCCTTCCTTTATACCCAAAGTAGGATAGGGTCTGACATTTGGATTTCAGTGCTTTGCCCATCACAGGCAAGGCCAGCAGTTGAACACAGTATATGTGGGGGAAGTGGAGCCTGTGTCAAGAACATATGTTTTATAGCATACTATGTGCCAGGCACTATTAGGCACTTGATATCTATTATGTTAGTCATACAGGACCCAGTGTTACAGGTATTATTATTTTCATGTTAGGCTCAGGGAAGTTACATAATTTGTCCAAGGTCAACAACTGCTAACAACTGGTGCTCAGGTTTGTCTTATCATTGTGGTTCTAAATTTTAAAATCTTTTCCGTTTTATCAACTGTCTCCATCAGACCAAAAAATATTTTGCTAGGTTGCAAAGAATGGTATGCATGTCTCTCTAGGACTTGAAGAGCATGAGCCCAGAAAAACTCTATCCCTTTGTAAAAGGGCAGTCGTTACAAAGTCTTGGAAAATCCCTGGCCTCCTAAGTGTTTGCGGGTGAGGCCATACATCTGCCAAAATGGGAATACCTGGAATGTATTCTGTATGAGTGTTTCTTAGCAAAAAGATGTACAGGTGACCCCATCTTTGGCCTTGAAACAAAAGAGATTTATGAGCAAATATGGTGTTGGTGTTGATTCCAATTGGACTCAGCATCACAAGGCTAGGTAGAGGTGATGAAAAACAACAAATCATGGTGCTACAGAAGAGTTTTGTGACTCTTTCAGGCAATTAGTTTCTAATCGCAGCTTATCTACTGAATAAATTTACAATACTGTTGGAAGTAGTCTCCTCTGGCATTGCTTGCAAAGTTAATTCTGACACATTTGGAGAAGAAGTGAATCAAGCCCCTGTGATTTTAAGCAGAGGGGCGAACCATTCTTGCTGTGGTAATATTACAGATTCCCATAAAATAATACCTTTGGCTAAAATTTTCATTGTCTAGAGCTTTCAAAGTGGTCACGCACTGACTAGTAGTTCTTATATAAAAGTACAAGCTAATGCATAGATAGATAAACACTTTTTTCCTCCTTACTGGTTTTATTATCTCATAGTGTGTCCAGTGAAACATTTTTAAAGGGCCCTTACTATCTTTTTAAAACATTTTTTAAATCACGGCTTTTAAAAATACAGCAGAGACAATCCTTATCCAGATTTTCTTCATTTATCTCCTCTTTTTTCCTCATTGATGAATATCTTTAGCTCTATCTACTTGAAGGATCTTTTTCAGTGAAAATCATTTTAGAACCTTTTAACAAAGGTCCCCAGTGATGATAAGTTTAACACTCTTATGAGATATTTAAAGCTCTGTTCAATGTAGATCCAGCCTCCCTTTGTAGCTCCCAATACGCTCCTTCATGAATTCTATGCCATAGACCATTTCAACTACCTATAGTCCCTGAATACATATTGAACATTTCTGCCTCTGCTTATGCCACGCTTTCTGACTGGAATGCCTTCCTTCATCCTGTTTCTAGCAGGGAAAGCTGGGCTTACTGGGCAGACCCTGGCTGTCTGTTCATCTAATGGCTAGACTACAGTTAGACTACATTTCCCAGCCTCCCTTGCAGTGGTGATTTGCATCACTTCCAGGTCTTACCTGTAGAAACTTACCACATTCAGTCGTCAGTTGCTCACTTCCTCTATCTGTAAACTGTCCATAAACTGCATGCAAACATTAGGACAACTAAGGTATGCATTTCAAATACTGATGATGGCAGAACCATCATCCATCTTGTCCCTAAAAGATGGAGTGGCACAGAGCCTCTCTCTCTATGACTTTGAAGTTTTTATGCATTAGAAAAAATTACTTTTGATAGCCCAGTTTGCTAGGCTGTCTTTAAATGCTAATATTCCTACAGTTCCCTCCTTGGCCTCTGTTCTACTCACTCTGCGTGTTCCCCTTGTAGGGTGCTGTCTTTCCCCTGGCTTTAGTTTCATTGAGAGGCCACCTCAGCCTCTCTGCCTGCTGCTAATATGTTACCTTTTGCATAGATAATTTTGTCAGCCTCCTAACTGCTTTCCCAGCCTGTAATATATCCCCAAACAGTGACAGCCATGATCTGTCATAAAGTCTCATGTGGTATGTGGCTGCTCCTCCTCATTCCCAGCATGCATTTCTTTATTTGATGTGCCATTGCTATAGCAGTTCCTCTGTGAGGCTCTCCTACTGGCACTGCCTTCCTCCCTCGTCTCCTGTCTTGCTCCTATTCTCTTGGTACTCTTAGTTTTAATCAAACTGAATTACTTTCCTGCGCTGTGCTCTCCCTAATTGCGGGTCTGTGTGTGTGCTACAGTTATTCAGTATGGGCTGTACTTACTCTTCCAGGAAGCCTTCCTTGACTGCTTTCCACTCTCACTCAGGCTGGGTTAGAAGTCCTCTTCAATGCTGGAGAACTACCCTGTATCTCCTTTACCATACTGTTTAATACACTTACTTGTAACCACTTTTTAATTTCTCTACCTCTGTAATGAAGATGGTTTTATGGTCTAAATTGTGTTTCCCCCACCCCCAAATTCCTATGTTGAAGTCCCAGTCTTCACAAACTCAAAATGTAGCAGAATTTGTAGATAAGGTCTTCAAAGTGGTGATTAAGTTCACATGAAGCTCTTAGGGTAGGGCCCTAATCTAGGAGGACTGGTGTTTTTATAAGAAGGGAGAGATACCAGAGGTATGTATGCACAGAGGAAAGACCACGTGAGGACATAGCAACAAGGCGGTCATCTGCAAGCCAATGAGACACCCCAGAGAAACCAACTCTGGATCTCGGACTTCTCGCCTCCAGAATGGTGAGAAAATACATTTCTATTGTTTCAGCCACCCAGTTGGTGGTGCTTTGTTATGGCAGCCCAGGCAAACTAATACAGGCGGTGAACAATTTGAGAAAAAGGTCAAGTCTTGTTTCGTTTGGGATCCTTATCATAAACCTCAAGCCTGTCATATAGTAAAGGCAAGATACATGTTTGTTAAATCACTCAATTAATTGATCCATGAATAAACAAATTTGACATTGATACAGTTTTGAGGAAGTTACTTTGATATAGTAAATGGGAGCCCTATTAAGCAAGAACTTGTAAATCACAGATGCTCAGGAAAAATTTGTTGGTTGGAGAATGATAGGGTCGTATCACAACACTGTTTTGTATTTATAGAAGCTTTTCTCTAAGACAAAAACGGCTCTGGATTGTATTAATACATCCCTCTGTGAGCTGCCATGAAAGGCTCTGGTCACTGAGATTTTGTGAGGAGGGACCTGAGGTGAGGAGGGGACACGTAGCTTGCCCAGGACCTGAGTGAGCCACTGGCCCAGCTGTCATGGAGGGGGATGCCAGAGTGTCCCTGCTGGCTGGCAGAGTGCCAAGTCCTACAGCCAGTGCCTGTAGATAATGTTTACAAAGTTCTCATGGGATGGCTTGGCTACACTTGCTCCAGAATGACAATAGCACCTGGAAGGCACCTTCAGGGATTGCACAGTGGAGGTCAAGAGATGGCAGATTTGAGGAGAAAAGAAAGATCAGCTCATCAGTTTATATAACAGCAAGCAACAGGACACAAAGTGAAGGCAGGGTCAATCAGACATCCAAAGTTTTCTGTCCACAAATGTGACAATATCTGAAAACTTCTAGATGGTAAGTAGGAAAGCGTGTGTTTTTCCATGCATATGGCACATTTGGGCAAACCTGAGCTAGGAACAGGCTTGGTCAGAAGGGAACGGGTTCACTGTTGCCACATTCTTCGAAGGATTTCACTGGATAAGAAGAGGCTGGATTTGGCTGGGGCTGGGGTTTAACAGGCACACATGCACGCGCAAATATGCATACATCAAATTGGAGGCTGCTTGCATGGTTCCAGCAGTGCGGTGTGCCAGGACTTCCAGAGAGAGGAAGACCCCCCTCTGGACCGAAAAAAGGGCCAGGCAGCAGCCTACTAAACCCACAGTGTTCAGGGCATTGAACCAGCCCACACCTGTGCACAGCTGGTGACAAGCATTGGTCATTAGCATCAGTAGTGATGAAAGAGCGCTGTAGGATAATGTGCTCAGGGAAAGAATGCAGGTAGACTCAAGCCAGTGGTGAATGTGTTGATAGTCATGGTGGTTGCTATGGATAGGGATCAAGAGACAAGGTTAAATTTCAGTTCTTAGGAGCAGATATCATCTGCAGTAAACAAAGAGCTTGCTAGGAAATAAGGCTGTGGTTCATAGGCAGCACATGTTGCCGTTAATTCTTGGAGCTGTGGGCTCATTGGACTTGAGAAGGTCCTGAGACCAGATTAAGTGATACTGACACTCATATTCATCCACTCATTCATTCTTCATTCACTTGACCAATATTCATTGAATGCTTTAATGCATGGATCAAGAACTACACTTAGCTGGTGGAAATTAAACAGTGAAAAATAGAACCTTGTCTCCTGATCTAGTCTAGTGGAGGATATGGAGAAAATGAAGAGGCCATTGCAGTACAGCATCCTCCAGGATCCTGTGGGAACAGCAACCTGGGCAGTGAGAACTCACACAGGCCTGATGGGCAGATGCTCTCCTCACTCTCTAAAGGAATTGAGGTCCACAGGGAGATCTGAAGGATGCGTGGAACTGAGCCAGGGGTAAAAAGGAAGGCTAAAGAGTTTACTGCAGGAGGGGACAGTGGCTGTACAGTGGCTCAGAAGTCAGTAGTTCTGAAACACTGGAATATCTGGTGGTAGAAGCAAGGCAGAAGTCAAGCTGGCTGGGTACTTGTGAGGCTCATTTCTCCTGGTGGTGAGGACGACAAGCTGGCAGGCTGGGTCTGCGGGGCTGATACTGAGAACACAGAGCAAGGTGGAAGGCAGAGACTGGGGAAACACTCACATGCAGCTATTAATCAAAGGCCTGAGAGTGAATAAATACCGCCCCCACCCAGAGTGTCTGGGGTGAGATGTGAAATCTCAAGACACCCTGACATTTAAGGCATGGGCAGAGTCCCAGGAGCACCCAAGGACAACTGAGGCAGAGAGCTGGGAGGAAAACCAAGAGCAGTGGCAATGAGGGTCCTAATGGGATAGCAGGTTTTAAGAACAAGGCCATGATTGCTATTGGAAATAGGGCTGAGAAATCGAGTAAAACCAATACAGAAAAAAGGGTCTACTCAGCACCCCGGGATGGCAGGTGACCTTGGTCAGAGGCTTCCTGATGATTCAGGGATGGGGAGGGGATTAGAGGAATGAGTAGAGAGTGGTGTCAGCTTTTCTAAGCCCTTTGGCATGACAGCAAGACAAAGATGAGTTGGAATTGGAGGACTTTGGTGCGGAAGCATGTTTTTAAGACGGATGATATGAGAGTATATTTGAATCTTACTGAGGGCCATGGAAGGCTAAGATATTTCAGCAGAGGTAGGGGTGGCTTCCTCTGTTTAGGTCTGCTGTGGCTTCTGAGACGAGGGGGTGGAAGATGTGTCCCACATTATGGCAATCCCAGAACCCATTTAGATATGTGTGGGGGCAGAGGACTGAGTTCTGGGAGCAGACGGTGGGGACTGAGTTCTGCCGCTCGCATATCCTGGCTCTGTGGCCTTTAGCATGCCACTTAATCTCTCTGAGCCTCTGTTTCTTCATCTGCAGCAATAAAACCTACCTCATAAAGCTATTTTAAAAATCAAATGCAATGGTGTACATAAAGCTGTCAGCATAGTGCCTAGTGAAGGTGCAGCTACATTTAGCTTTCTTATCAGTCATTCCATGTCAGAAGGATGACAGCTGTGCATCTGTAGTCTGTCCATTCAGTGGCGATGCTGGAAGCCTCCTCCAGGTGTCTGCCTCTATCTTGACCAGGATGAGGACTCATTGTCTGTGCTCTGCTAGGGTCTCTTTCCCAGTCCCAGATGTTGTGTGCAGCACCGCCCCCCCCGCCGCCCCCGAATTGATCTCTGTGATGTCAAGGTTGTATTTGCCGCATGGAAAGCCTCTGGCAGAGCCCAGCTGCTGGTAGCACACCTACAGGAAATGGCGTAGAGGGCTGGGTGACACCTCAGGGGAAACCCAGCTTCATGACTCTTTACAGGAAGCTCAGCCTACTTTTTGTTTTTTTGCTTCCTGCAAGCAGGAATGTGGTTTCTGCAGGCAGGGTTGAGCTCCTGGAACACTATATGCTACTTCCAAGATTGCTTATTTGTTTTCGAACATCACCACCACGTCTAGTGTGATGTAACAAGAAGGGATCACACGAGGGAGGAAAAGGGAATCCTCATTTTCTAAACCAGATGCTATATTTCTCCCTCTTTTGTGTCCTGCTCTCTACTTCAGTGGAGACTGTGGCTGGCTGTCTTTTTTTCCCGTTCCCACTGGAGAGTTCAGTGGGCTTTTCCCCACTGGAATCAGATAGAGAGTCAGGGATGGAGCTGAGGGATTTGTAGATAAGCTAGTGACCCAGGAGGAAAAGGAAGCTAAGGTCACACTAAGCAAGTAACTGAGTAAGCAGTCCAGAACTCAAAACTCAGGCCTCCTGACTCCCGGCCCAGTGCTCTTTTTAAAGCACCTTTAAACGATGAGGATTTTAGTAATCCATCCGTCTCCCCGCAGCCTCCCGGAACATTACTAATATTAACATTCTCATCTGATACACCTTGCACACCTCCTGTGAGTCAGATCCTTCTAGGCACTGGGGACTTATCAGCAAAACAGAAATAAATCCCTGCTCTTATGGGCTTACGGTCGAGGGGTGGGAGACAGGTAATAAACACAATAAACAAATAAATGATAGATTTTCCACAGTGTCTCTCTAGGGAACATTTTCTCAACAGAATGCGTCTTGATTTTTAAAAACTCAGACTCCATAAAATGTATATGCCTTTCTATACAGTGCTTTTGAGTCAATGATTGTATAGAAAAGCATGTATATTTATGACCACCTAGCTCAGTACAACATTTAAACAAAATGATCTGCAGAAATCGTCTTGAGTTACATTCTAATGACTGTATCATTTCTTGAAAGGCACATTGAGTGTCAGCATGGGGTGTGTGTCTTGGTTGTTAGAACTCACAGGGGAGCCACTGCACGTCAAGCAACTCTTTGTTACAAACATGAATTTTTTGGTGGCCAGGAAGCAATGCTTGAGGCATCCTACATTCTAACATGAGGGTTCATTATTTACATACAGATATATAGGTGTTTTGCTGTATATTAGTTACATTTAAATATTTGATTGCGAGTCTCAGGTGGTGGATGTAGCTTTTCCCAGGTAAAGTCATGGGAAATAGACTCTAGTTAGAATTTTTGTGCAGGAGACTGATTTTTAAGGATCTTTTCTTGATGTTAAGTCTGTGGTTGGAAGGTGAGAGGTGTTATAAAATACTAGGCCTGAATTTGTTCACAGTTTCATGGCAATGCCTGGTGGAGTCCCTGCTCTCAGCCTTAGTGTCCCCATGGGTGACAGGTCCCTTTTGTGGGGGAAACTAGCACAGGAAATGGCCACAGGTTCAGATACATTTAGGTGAACACCCTGGCTATGAACACATCCTTCACTTGGCTCAGTGATGACGACCATGGCCACTTGCAAAATAACTTCAACAGGAACTGCAAAGCGATTCTCTCATCGAGTTCAATGCGAGTCGCTTGCCAGGAGAGGTGGCTCAATTCCATGAGCCTTTTCTTTTTTTTGAATGGTAACTATGGAATGGTAGGAAGTGTCCCACAAAGGATTTCCTTTGGTCATTGTTTTTTTTTTTTTCCTTAGGAAAATATGTTATGGGGGAGGGATAAGAATCTCCTTCCCTTTGTGATTCTGTGATTCAGAGTTTAAAAGGCCAGTGACAGGATCTGGGTCACAGCCTTGGTTTCCTTCTTGTGTGAGACCTCATGCTTCATATGCCTGTCCCTTTAAATATTGGGAGTGGAGCTCCATACTCTGTCCTGTGTTTATACTTGGTCACATGGGTGAAAGGTGGTTTCCTTGAAGCTAGATTCTCTGTACTAAGGGAAATACCATGCATTGGAATAACCAGATCCTAAATTTTAGCTTTGTAGAGTTAAAAGGTCACTTCTTCCTATCTCCTTCCTAAGCAGAAGAACCCCCACCTCCCCACCCAGTCCTAGTGACAGCTGAGTGAGGCCAGTGTGCTCCAAGCCTATCTGATCATGAGCGAGTGTATTTGCCAGGGTTTTCCAGAAACAGAACCAATGGCACGTGTGTATATATAGAAAGAGATTTATTTTGAGGACTTGACTCACAGGATTATGGAGGCCAGCAAGTCTAAAGTCCGCAGGATGAAGACCCAGGAGCAGCCGATGCTGCAGTTTAAATCTGAAGGCCATCTGCTGACAGAGTTCCTTTTTGCTCATCAGTCTTTTGTTCTATTCAGGCCTGCAAATGATTGGATGAGGCCCTGCCACGTTAGAGAGGGTGATGTGCTTTCCTCAAAGTCCACCAATTTAAATGTAAATCTCATCCAAAAATACCCCCACAGAAACATCCAGTGTGATGTTGACAAGGTAGCTGGGCCCCACAGCTCAGCCAAGTTAACATAAAATTAGCCATCACTGTGGGGTTCAGCAGGTAGGATGTTATATGTACTAATTGTTCAGCGATAAAACCACACACATGAATTGGACTACCCCTCTGTGGAAGGAAAGGAAGGGCAGGTCTTGAGTAAGAACAGCCTCTCCTCACTCCTTTCTGCCTAGGAAATGGGATGGGCAAGGACTATGGCACCTGGGCTATGGCTGATTAAGAGCAGCCTTGGCTACAGAACATTTAAAAGCTGGTGTTAGCCAGCTGCAGCCTGCCTGTAACCCTATATTTGTGTAGGGAAGAATAGCAATTAGCAGATGTGTGTGTATGAAGAGCATGCACACACACACACGGGAGGCAGAGTAACAGAATGGTTGGTGGTGCACAGAGTATATGGAGTATGGAGACGCACTGTCTGGTTGGAATCCCACCTTATCCCAGGCTTGCTGTGTAACTGTGGGCAAGCTGCTTAACCTCTCTGTGCTCAGTTCCCTCATCTGTAAAATAGGGAAGGAATTCATAGTCTAGGCTGAGAGGATTAAATGAGGTAGTAGCTGTAAATTGCCTATAAGATTGCCTGACAAATAAGTCCTAGACAATGTCAATATTTGTTATTATTCTTATCATAGACACAATGCTCATGAACTGTCTGTGTTCACGTATTACATATGGTTATTGGTAAGCAAAGGCAACCTGTACTTCTGGCAACTACACATACAGTGGGAATTTTACGCCAAAATCTTTCTAATGTACGCTTGTAGGGGCCGTGCTGGATATTGTTTCATGAAAAGATGTTTTTGGTACTTCATTTACAACATTCTATTGGATAGAATCCAGATAATATTCACTCTAAATTAAATGAATGTTTTTTTAAGTTTTTTTTTTTCCTAAGTCAGCAATGTTACAGCAAGATGCCCGCGTGACGTTGGAGTAAATATAGCATTTTGGGTTTGTGAGGATCACTTGCAGCCAGACAGCCTTTCTGCTGGCGAGGGAAGAATGCAGGAGGTCTCGCCCTGGTTGTCCGACACTTAGTGAGTATGTCGCTAGCCACCTGAGGCTCAGGTGTGCCTGAGGCTGCTGGAGCTGGCGCGGATAATGACAGCTGGTGGGCTCCAGTGTGAGCTGGCTCCTTCTCTCTGATAAATGGCTTCACAGATGCTGCCAGCTTCATGCTCAATTAATCTCAGCTGAATTGATCATCCAGTTTTAAAGAAAAGCATTAGCAATAAAGCAAAACTTCCCAAAGAGCTTTTATGGGGAGGAGGAAAGGAAGTGAATTGGTTTTTTTTTGTTTGTTTTTTTTAAAGAAATTAAGATGATGAACTTATGTTTGAAAAGAACCCAGTGCCAGCCTTCTCTCTACCCAGCTGCCTCAACCCTAAGGGGGTGGGATAATAAGTAATTGTTTTTCCACCTAGTTATCTCAGGAATCTTTGAGAGAAAATATTTTTTAAATAAGCATGCACATATAAGGCTTAGCATGTGCCAGACTTTATTTTAAGCTGAGAAACTTTACATGCACTGTATCGACTCATTTAGCTTTCTGACAACATGGTGAGGCAGCCATTTTACACATGAGGAAACTGGAAAGAGATGAGGTCACTTGGCCCGGATCACAAGTGTCTGAGCTGAAATTCACAGCCTGTGCTCTGGGCCATTTGCTGAATGAGTTCTGTGACTGTATGGCCATTAGGGCCAGATTCCCACTGTGCCAGTCCCCTTCCCTGCCTCACCTTTCGGTCAGGTGCTCATTGCCTTATTCCTAAAATCTCAGGTTCATATTTGTAATACCACATGCAAGTTCTTTAAAAAGGTAACATTGTCATTACACATGTAATATGTGCTTATTTGAGGGAAAAAAAGCAACAACAGAAAATGCTGAGAAGGAAACAGAAGAAATAATAATTACTTGTTTCCTTCACCTGGGATAACCCTTGCTAACATTTTGGTATAGCTCCTTCTAGGTTTTTTCTTTTTTTTTTTTTTTGTATGACATCCTTTCCTTTTAAGCAGTAATGAACTCATACAATGCATAGTATTTTGTAAGTAGATTTTTTTTTTCCACTCAACAGTAGAGTGTAAATGCCTTACCATTTAAATATAAATATGTTTCTGTGGTGCTATTTTTAGTTTGTAAAAAGTATTCCACCATACGGATATGCTACAGTTTACTCAACTAATTTTTTTTTTTTTTGGACAATTGTTTCCAAATTTTGAAAATTAGAAATAATGCTATTATGCAAATACCTGATAAGTATATGAGGTGATGCCTATGCTAATGAGCTGGATTTAGTCATTCCACAATGTGTACATATTCCCAACATCATGTTTATACCATAGATACATACAGTTCTTACTTGTCAATAAAAATATAAATAAAAAAGGCTACTGTGAACATTCTCATAGTATAATCTCTATGTATATTAAAAATAATTAAATTGCTGGGTGCAGTGGTGCGTGCCTGTAGTCCCAGCTACTGGGGAGGCTGAGGTGGGAGGATTGCTTAAGCCCAGGAGTTCTGGGCTGTAGTGCGCTATGCCGATCAGGTGTCCGCACTAAGTTCGGCATCAATATGGTGACCTCCCGGGAGCGGGGGACCCCCAGGTTGCCTAAGGAGGAGTGAACCGGCCCAGGTCAGAAACGGAGCAGGTCAAAACTCCCGTGCTGATCAGTAGTGGGATCGTGCCTGTGAATAGCCACTGCACTCCAGCCTGGGCAACATAGTGAGACCCCGTCTCTTAAAAAAAAATAATAATAATTAAATTATTAGTAGCATTAATTCTTAGTTACTATAAATTCCTGTTCAAAAGATTTATTTAAACACCACTACCATTTTTCCTTTCAAGATACTTTTCTATTAATGGAAATAATCATTGGGGTCAGTAGTAACTTCTATATTTTTCATATATGTGCATCTTGATTTCATTACAATTGTATGACTCCAACATTAAAACTGTTGTGCATCATGTTTAATTTTTTAGGAGCTAACATATAAATAAAACATTAGGAAAGTGACATATTCTTGTAAACTCTCAGGCTTCCCTAGGAGTCCTCGTTGGTCTCTATTTTCTAATCTTGTTGAAGATTTAGGACTGATATTCCACTTTGGGACAATCCCTCTGCACTTCCTTTGGCTCAGGCACTCGTTTGCCTCTTTCCTGAAATCTTTCCTCAGCTTCCTGCCTGGTTTTCCATCTCCTGGAACTTCCCTTCTCTAAATCCATTTGCACTTTGCTCTTACAGTTAGCAAACATGCCAGTCTGAGATTGCTCAGATACCTAAAACGTTTTTGCCATTGAAAGTGGAAAGATTAAAGTAAAACCAGAGGTTAGTGTGAGCATCAAGGTATTAACCCACTGCTATCTCCTACTGCTCCAGATCGCACACTCTGTCCAAGCTCAAGCCGGGACCTTGTGTTGGGCTTTGTCTATCAATAGGTAGAAAGAGCGCTCCTCTACTGCTGGGGTTGCTTCCAAACCTCATTCTGGGAGATTTGGTGTAGGCCCCAGGCAGTAGGGGTTCCTCAGGACACTTACTCTTCTGGGCCAAGGGCTGAGATTCTGCTCATCTGCAGTCTTTTTTCTCTATCCCCCTGCATCCCCACGACCAGGGCCGGCCAGTCTGAGCCCAGATGCATGTTTTCAGTGTCTCTGTAGAAAATTGTCTCCTTCCTCTAAAGAGGTCTTTAACTGGGGAAACAGAAATGGTAGGAATTTACGGCCAGCTCAAGGGACAGAATGATACTTCCTTTCTCACAAAAAAGGTGCTCGTGAGGGGTTTAAACATATTAATATAGTTGGATGGAACTGGGCTTGAAAAAAGATTAATTGAGCTCTCAAGGTATCTCTTAAGGATGTTGGTGTCTTTGGAGGGTGCATAGCTTATCATAATTTTGCATATTTTACAAAAAAGTAATGATTCTCTTTCCTTCCCTTTGAAGGCCACCATATATGCCTGTGTATACAGAAGTTATAGACAATCCCAAAGTGCTCCAGTGGTTTGGTCCAAAGGGCTGCACCTGCTATGTGGAAGCAATTGAATGGAAAGATGGAGACATGGATTAAGTAGAGAATGTCTCAAGCAGTTCAATGGAAATGAAAAACGATGCTCTTATGTTATGTGGAGATATAGGCCCAATGACCTGGTTCTTTAACTGGCATATTTTTATATGCATCTCTTTAATTTGCCTGATGCTTAAGTATATAGAATACTGCTATTGACATAACCTCATTTTAACTCAGGGAAATGGATTCAGAGATGTTGAGTGGCTGGCCCAAGGTCACATTCTGTAAGTGGTCATGGTTAGACCTATGACTTTGGATGCAAGCCTTTTCAGTCATATGCAAGTATCATTTGGTAAGAGAGATTTCTGCGACATTATTTTCATTGCCTGCATGTGTGGATTTATTTCATTTTATGGAGTTTCTAGCTAAAACGTTGACATTGTTTTCATTGTGAACCTCCCAACGCCACCTTGCCCCAGTGCAGGTGTCTTCTGGGAAAGGGGAGAAATGGTTTGTAAGTTCAGCCTTTGGGGAAGTGGGGCAGTGGTGGTGTCAGGGAGAGGTGATCTTCACTGATGTTGGGGCACAAAGTACAAATGTTAGGGGTTGTTTCCTCAGCATCCCCCAAAATTGTTCTTGTGGGGCTGCTGGATGTCCACTGAGTAAGTGGTTGTTCACACCAGAAAGCTTGGGATTGACTCATGAAAGGGACCATTTGGGAGGGTCCACAGGAGATGGGAGAAGTAATGGAACTCATTTTCTTTCGATGGTGCCCTGGGGTGATACTTCTTATCTTTAGTGGTCAGGGAACTCCTTGTTTCAGGACAAAGTAGGAACACTTTTACAGTGTTATTTGATATGCAGATATTGCAATTTCCTGAGAAGATATTTTGACCTTCTTTTCTTTGCTATCAATATCTGGTTTTCCTTCTAGACTGGTTTAGAAAAAAAGTGACATTGAGAAACGGGTTGACCTTAAAGGTGTCTACAATTGTTCTAAACACTGCTTGGCAAAGATTATTGACAATCTCAGGGATGAGTAAAAGTCAAGAAAATCAAGATTCTTGACTACTGTGACTGACCCTGGGCGGAGGCTCCATATGGAAAGTGGAGCTGAGCAAGGGGTCGAGGAAGCACTGTGTCCTCTGGCTTTTTCTTTCCACATCTTTTCTTGGTTGGCTTTCATAAAACCACCTGTGCTGAGGCAAATTCATGGAGGAGCAAAGGGAGTGGCAAAATGAATTGAGTCCTGTAAAGTGAATGGAGGCCTCAAGATGTTTAGGTCAAAGTGCCCTTTGAAATAGAGATCCCTATCTTCGCTCTGTCTCACACTTTCTGACTGTCTTTTCTTCCTTTTGTATGAGGCAAGAACCTGGATTTTTCTATTAATAACAGTGGAGAAAAATAATTTCTTTCCTTACCTTTCACCAATTGTGTTAGACTCTTTGGACAAGATTTAAGCTTGATGTACATCTCATGCAGGTAAATTCAAACCATACATCTGCCTAACAACCAGCTAGTAGTCATCCTCTCCCTTTCCATATTCTCCGTGTTAACAGCTCTGAAGAATCGTCTCTTAACACAATGATGATGGCATAGCTATGGGTGCTGCTGATAATATCACCTTTGAAAGCTGGGACTATGAGTTCTATGATTAAAAGTCAGCTTAATTAAAAGTGGATATTCAAGCTTTTAAAAAATACACACACACACACACACACACACACACACACACACACACACGTACGTACATACATATATATGTAAGACCCTTATGCTTTTTCTCTTGTTGGATCTTGTTTTTTTTGTGAAAAAGTTTTTTTTTCTCAGTTGATTGAATTGTGCCTCCACTTATTTTTGTCTGTCCACTTGCCACCCTGGTTGTCCACATGAGAGGACCCAAGGTAGTTTCTGACAGCCTAGGACTCCTTGGGAGAAACAGAGGAGGCACCACAGATCCTGTTTTGGGAGAAACCTCTGTTTTCCTTATGGAACCCCAAGAATTGTAAGTGGACAGATCCCTCTCAAAATCTAAGGCTCTGATCGTTGAGTTACTTGACTTTTGAAAGCATCAGAAGTGACTTTTCGTCATGAGAGAACTTTTAGCCTTGGTGTGTAATCGCTAGGAAGGAAATATACTTTTAATCATGGCTAATGGCAGTTGCTTACAGTGAGTGGTCATTACTACAGGCGATACTCCTTCGTACATTTCGGGTGAGAAAAGTATGCTCTTGGACACCTAGAAGGTATAAGAGGAGAGAATGGCCTGATTACAGAGTGAGCTGATAGGCACTGGGCTGCCCAGCAGCCTCAAGAAAATGGGCTTGCAAGGGGATACACAGTGGAAGCATTGCACTATCTTGGCCCATGGGGTTTCTCTCTTGTTGGGGACCCAGGATTTGCTGTGAAAATGGAATCTCTTGATTCTTGGAGATCTGTTTTGCTTTCAGCTGTGCCTGCCTCTTAGACCCTACAAATGGCTTTCTTAGCTCTAGTCCTTAAAAGGCTCCACCCTAAAGCCAGTAATTTAATTAAAAAAGTTACATCATTAAGGAAATCACCACGTGCAAGATTGCTTTTCGTGGCTGTTTTAACTGAATTTTTTTCTGACACATTTTTCTCGGTTTGCATAAAATATGAATTCCCTTTTTTATTTCACCTGAGTTGTCCTTTTAGAATTGCCTTGCTGACGATTGTTTAGGGCAGGGAATTGGTAATTAAGACACCAGTAGTCTAAAATGGGAAAGAGAAACTTAAAAACTGGCAAATGAAGAATCTTACCACCCTGCCAGATCTGCTTCTGCCTGTATATTTCTGTGCGTTGTATGTGTTTCACTTCCAAAGTATATGAAAGAGCTCTAATTAATTGGCTTAAAGATGAATAAGCACTTCAAGGAAATATTTTGTTGGAAAAATAAAAACTTTAGTACCTTTTAGTGCACATGGCTTTAGTAATCGCCTATAAATAAAGACTGTTTTAAACATTATTGGTAAAGTAAAAGCATCTTCAGAATTTAGAGACTTGGTATGAATTAGGCAGGTCACATACTGTCCTTGCTAGACGTTTTAAGGTCAAAAACTGCTTCGGTGACTTCTTGATAATTATTTGACCTGTCTATTTCACAACCATTAGTTTCTAGGTAAGGCCTGGGGGCATGTGGAATTAGCTATGCCCCCTGGCTGTGCTGGGAAAAGTCAGATGTCCTCTGCAGTTCTGTTCTTGTCTTCGGTTCTACAATCTGATACATGGTGAAAATTGCTTACTTATCAGGTTCTTCACCAAAAATAAAAGTTGCTAAGAGTTAACCTTGTAACATATGTAATTGAGACTACTGGAGAAACAGTTTTACATGCATAGTTTGTAAGGACAGTAAAATGTGTTTTGGTAAAAGATTATAAGAAGGCATGGAAATATTTTTGTTAAAGGGAATACTTTAACAAAATTTTGTCTAGTTTAGAGGTTATAAAATTTTGTCTAGTTTAGAGGTTATAAAGATTGTCTTAAGTTAAAAGAATGATAGGACAAAACTGAAGGTTTAAGCAAGTTGTTAAATATTTGTGCAATATTGATCTTGTGAAACAATTCTGTGGGCTGGGCATGGTGGCTCACACCTGTAATTCCAGCATTTGGGAGGCTGAAGTGGGCAGATCGCTTGAGACCAGGAGTTTGAGACCAGCCTGGCCAACGTGGCTAAACCCTGTCTCCACGAAAAATACAAAAATTAGCTGGGCGTGGTGATGTGTGTCCGTAGTCCCAGCTACTAGGGAGGCTGAGGCATGAGAATCACTTAAAACCAGGAGGTGGAGGTTGCAGTGAGCCAAAATCATGTCACCGCACTCCAGACTAGGCAACAGAGTGAGACCCTGTCTCAAAAACAAAACAAAACAAAACAAGTTCTGTAGGTATGAACAAGCTGGCCAAAATTTGAAGAGAGTTATTTGGTTTTTTTTTTATAAATTAAACATTAATATAAGCAGCACATTGGACTTTATTCCCCTATTACCTCCACCAGAGCAGATGTTGGTATCCACAGCTGAGAGACCTGAAGATGGTTCACATCACAGGACTCCTTGTAGACACTCCCTAGTACCAGCCCAGAGCCCGGTAGCTCCACTGGGTGGCTAGATCCAGAAGAGAAATAACACTCACTGCAGTCCAGCTATCAGGAAGCCACATCTCTAGGGGAAGGGGGAGAGCACCACATCAAAGGAGCACCCCCTGGACAAAAGAATCGGAACAGCAGCCTCTGAGCCCCAGATTTTCCCTCTGGCATAGTCTATTCAAATTAGAAAGAACCAGAAAAACTATTCTGGTAATATGACAAAACAATGTTCTTTATAACACCTCCAAAAGATCATACTAGCTTACTAGCAATGGATCCAAACCAAGAAGAAATCTCTGAATTGCCAGAAAAAGGATTCAGAAGGTAAATTATTAAGCTACTCAAGGAGACACAAGAGAAAGGTGAATACTCACTTAAAGAAATTTTAAAAATGTTACAGGATATGGACAGAAAAATCTCCAGAAAATTAGATAGCATAAATAAAAAACAATCACAACTTCTGAAAATGGAGGACATACTTATAAAAATGCAAAATACACTAGAAAGTCTCAGTAATAGAATGGTACAGGTAGAAGAAAGACTTCATAGCTCGAAGACAGGGCTTTCAAATTAACCTAATCCAACAAAGACAAAAAAGAATAGAAGAAGAAAGAACAAGAAAGCCTCCAAGAAGTTTGGGATTATGTTTAATGACCAAGCCTAAGAATTATCTAAAAGTTTGGAAAACATATTTGAGGAAATAATTGAGAAAAACTTCCCCAACTTTGCTAGAGATCTAGACATTCAAATATAAGAAGCTCAAAGAACATCTGGGAAATTCATTACTAAAAGATCATCACCTAGGCCCCTAGTCATCAGGTTATCTAAGGTCAGAACAAAGGAAAAAATTTTAAGAGCTGTGAGGCAAAAGCACCCAGTAACCTAAAAAGAGAAACCTGTCAGATAAACGCAAATTATGGTGCTGGATTGGTCGTGGTGAATTCTTTCATCATTTGTTTGTCTGAAAAAGATGGCATCTTTCCTTAATTTTTGAAGCTTAGTTTCACTGGATACAAAATTCTTGGCTGATAATTGTTTTGTTTGAGGAGGCTAGAAAGAATTGGGGCCCTATTTTTAGCCTCCTCAAATGAAACAATTATCAGCCAAGAATTTTGTATCCAGTGAAACTATGCTTGATAAATTAAAGAAAGATAGTCTTTTTCAGACAAATGATGAAAGAATTCACCACTACCAACCCACCACTATAAGAACTGCTAAAAGGAGTTCTAAATATTGAAACAAATTTTCAAAATATACCAAAATAGAACTTACTTAAAGCATAAATCTCATAGGATCTGTAAAACAATAGCACAATGGAAAAAAAAAAAAAACCACGCAAGGTATTCAGGCAACAAATAACGTGATGAATAGAATAGTACCTCATATCTCAATACTAACATTGAATGTAGATGGCCTAAATCCTCCACTTAAAAGATACGGAGTATCAGAATGGGTAAGATTTTACCAACTATGTATGTTGTCTTCAAGAGACTCACCTGACACATAAGGACTCATGTAAACTTAAGGTAAAGGGGTGGAAAAGATATTCCATGCAAATGGACACCAAAAGTGAGCAGGAATAGCTATTTTATACCAGACAAAACAAACTTTAAAGAAAGCTGTTAAAAAAGATGAAGAGGGACATTATATAATGATGAAAGGACGTGTCCAACAAGAAAGGATCACAGTCCTGAATATATATGCACCTAACACTGGAGCTCCCAAATTTGTAAAACAATTACTACTAGACCTAAGAAATGAAATAGACAGCAACACAATAATAGTGGGGGACTTTAATATTCCACTGACAGCACTAGACAGGTCTTCAAGACAGAAGGGCAACGAACAATGGATTTAAACTATACCTTAGAACAAATGGACTTAATGGAAATTTATAGAACATTCTACCCAACAACTGCAGAACATACATTCTATTCATCAGCACATGGAGCATTCTCCAAGGTAGATGATATGATAGGCCACAAAACAAGTATCAATAAATTTAAGAAAATCAAAATTTTGTTAAGTACTCTCTCAGACCACAGTGGAATAAAATTGGAAATCAACTTCAAAAGGAATGCTTTAAAAGGTGCAAATACATGGAAATGAAATAACCTGCTCCTGAATCACTGTTGGATCAACAATGAAATCAAGATGGAAATTAAAAAATTCTTTGAACTAAATAATAGTGACACAAAACCTCTGGGATACAGCAAAGGTGTTGCTAAGAGGGAAGTTCATAGCCTTAAATGCCTACATCCAAAAGTCTGAAAGCACAAATAGGCAATCTAAGATCACACCTCAAGGAACTAGAGAAATAAGACCAAAACAAACCCAAACCCAGCAGAAGAAAAGAAATAACAAAGGTCAGAGCAGAACTAAATGAAGTCATTATACGAAAAAGATACTTGAACGCGCATGTTTACGGCAGCATGATTTGCAATTGCAAAATTATGGAATCTGCCCAAATGCTCATCTATCAATGAGTGGATGGTGGTGTGTATATATACACACACACACACCATGGAATACTACTCAGCCATAAAAAAGAATAAAATAATGGCATTTGCAGCAACCTGGATGGAATTGGAGACCATTATTCTAAGTGAAGTAACTCAGGAATAGAAAACCAAATATCTTATGTTCTCATTCATAAGTGGGAACTAAGCTATGAGGATGCAAAGGCATAAGAATGATACAATGAATTTTGGGGACTTGGGTGAAAGGGTTGGAGAGGGGTGAGGGATAAAAGACTACACATTGGGTACAGTGTATACTGCTTGGGTGAAGGGTGCACCGAAATTTCAGAAATCACCATTAAATAGCTTATTAATGTAACCAAACATCACCTGTTCCCCAAAACCTATTGAAATAAAATAAACACATCCCCCCCACCACCCAAAAAAAAAAGAGGCACTCTGCTAAAATCTGGAGAATCTGGGCTCCTGTGTCTGAATAACAGGGTTTTCATGGAGTATTGATCTGCTTTTTAACAAAAAAGTGGTAAAAGGATATAAAGGATTGTAGATAGCTTACCTTATGGTCAAGCTAATTAAAATTAGATTTGTTTATAGGATTTTATTAAAAATTAACTTTAGCATTAATAATACACTGTTGCAAAGGTGGAATTTGGTTTACTCTTTTGAACATGATTTTCATGTAATATTGAGAGGTAATGAAAGTTTTTTGCCTTTTGAGTAAATTGCAAGAAAAATAAAACAGGGGAGAGAGAAGACAGATTCATTTGGCCTCCTGTGGTCTTTATTGGGTTTTGTTCTTTGTAAAACTGCGTCTCTTCTCTATCAGAGTAAAGAATTTTAGTTTTTGAAATCTTTGCATTTATCACTTCGGCTAAATGGATAATCTGTGATACTATTTTGTGACAAGTGTTTTAAACCTTTGATATTAAAAACTTTCCAAAATCAAATTTTAAATCCCACCTTTTGACCTCATTAATTTTTTTAGATGTTAGGTACCTTGAAGTCTGAAATGGACACATATTTGACTTATTTGTATGTTAAGATCATACAGGAAGTGTTGTCAAGTATGAAAGGGTGTTTGACTTCCTTTGGGCTGTATTTGTATGAACATGTTATTACTCTATGTTCTAGAATTGTGTGAGACTCCTATAATTCCAATAAGACTTAGTGTGTGTTATCAGTAACAATTATAATTATTATGTTAAATTGTCATATGCCACAAAATAACCAAATTTCCTTGTCAATTGTGTTATTAACCATGGTTGTTCTGAGACTTTTGCCATCTACAATTGTTTTAATTTGGTCCTTTTCAAAAAGTGACTTTATAATAAGCTATAAGACTCTGACAGGCGCTCTTAAATACAAGTTTCTGACAACTTTGCGTATTATGCCATTGAAATAGAGAGAAAACTTCCAGGACCTTCATGAAGAGCTGGTATGTCCATAAATATCAAGCAAAACAAGAGTTAATTGCATGGACTATACTAATAGAAGGTAAATAATATTTTTTTGTGAGACAGAGTTTTGCTCTTGTTGCCCAGAGTGGAGTGCAGTGGCGTGATCTTGGCTCACTACAACCTCTGCCTTTTTGGTTCAAGCAATTCTCTTGCCTCAGCCTCCTGAGTAGCTGGTATTACAGGCGCCTGCCACCACACCCGGCTAATTTTTTTGTATTTTTAGCAGGGACAGGGTTTCACCATGTTGGCCAGGCTGGTCTCTAACTCCTGACCTCAGGCGATCCACCCACCTCGGCTTCCCAAAGTGCTGGGATTACAGGCGTGAGCCACCTCATCCAGCCTGGTAAATAATCTTTTTATGACTTTTTATTTGAAACATTGCTGATCCTTTTTGTAAAATCCTCAGTTGGGTTCAAGAGGCTTTTAAAAAGCCTAATTTGAAATTCCTTATGAAAAAAAATCCAGAAAAGCCAATTTAGAAAAAGAGCCTATATAACAAGTAATTATTCTTCGTATACTTTATGAAAATAATTAGGTCAAATATAAAACTAAAAGTTATTTTGCAAATGAATTGGCCCTACTGTGATTTATCTTTGGTAGAAGTGAAAAACTGGAGAGAGAAAAATATGTTTCAGAAAAACTGTAGTACACCAGATTCCAGCCTTGTAGATTGGTTTTGAGTCTCTGCTGATGACCCAATATCTGATTGATTCTTGGGGTCATTCACCTGGATCCCTCAATACTTCATATCAGTTCTACAGGGCTTTCACTCCTTATATTCTTATAGTCTGCTGTTCTCTTAGGTGCTGTACTAAAGCTGTTGTTAAGAGCACTAACGTTTTAATTATGCAGACCTTGGGATACCAGCCAAGCACCCTTGAATACGTACAGACAACTGCAAAGCTGTTTCCTTCCTCTTACCCTGAGAGCAGCCTTTACCCCAGCTGTGCCTCCTGTCAGCAGGAAGAAGTTAGAGCTGTTGTTGGCCTTCTTGATCTCCATAGCTCATACCTAGGATTGAGATGTGCTGAAACCCAAGGAAGGGATTGAAATTGCCTTTGCAAAATTACAGCAGTAAGATAAATCTTACATAGTTGATGCCATCTTGCTTCTAATCCCCAAGATGTCCTTTGTCATTCCTAGATGTAGTGCAAGCTAACTTTGGGAAAAATTTAGTTAATAATTTAACCTTATAACACAGATAATAATAGTCCTTCTTCGAACTAAATCACCTTTGTAAAACTAATGAAAGACCATAAGGTTAGGATTATAAGAAGGATCTGAATTCTGCTAAGATTAGGCATAGTTAAATGATAATCAGCCATAGTTCTGGAGACCACAGGATTTATAACTTCTCTGATTATTCTGATAAATAACATTACTGTTGTAGAAACTAAGATTGGACTTTTCAATGTCTTTTCAGACTTTTGCATTTCTGATTACTGGCTGACTTCACTCAGACCTGTGACTCATGACTCAGCTGGTTCTGTGGCCCCCACCCAGAGGTGGCCTTAGCACACAAGAACCATTTTCCACATTCCCCCCATGATGGCATCCCCAACCAATCAGGAGCATCCATTCCCTAGTCCCCCGCCCACCAAACTATCCTTGAAAAACTGTAACCTCCAAGGGTTCAAGGAGACCTATTTGAGTAATAACTTCATCTCCTGCATGGTGTGGCTGGCCTCATGTCAATTAAGCTCTTTCTTTACTGCAATGCCCTTGTTTCAGTGAATTGGTTTTGTTTGTGCAGTGGGCAAGAAGACTCCATTGGGTGATTACAGGAGTTTGTCTTTAAATTGATGCATTAATAGTCTAAAATGTAAGAATACAAAATTTAAAATACATTTGCCTTTTGGGTACTGATTATATTTACTTCTTTTTGATAAATGTATAGCTGTGCATAATTGTGCATTTATTAAGTACCTGACAGGGGCCAGATGTGGCGTAGGGGACTAACATTAACCTTAGATTATCTCTGGTATTGGTAAGCGGGGAGGAACACTATCGTTTATTAATTCTCCAATGCTCTTGAATTGCTACTGGAGTGAGTTCCTGCTAATCAATAAAATTGGTTCATTTGAGTGTCATTCTTTTTCTCCTGTTTGTCTTCTGGCTGCAGTGAGTGTGACTGGTGACCGCCTAGAGCCCAATCTTCAGAAAATGGCACTGTGTAGGAGGCAGAGTCTGGGGCACTGACCATCCACAGTCAGAACCCAACACTCTTGAGCTCCTTGAATGCTCAGTCAGGAAATTCTGACTTAACATTCAAATTAATTACACCTTGATTCTTTATTTTTAAAATGAAGGAAACTTACAAAAGAGTATATTGTAAACAAGCTGAGTGAAATAGAAATGGAAAATTAGAACCAAAGAAATGAGTGTATGGATATGCAAATTGTAAGTAATTTGCCTTGTTTGAGACTTAAACTTGGCTTTGAGCTTCATGGAAGGCTAGACAAAAGGGAAATAGGACAAATTACATTTTTCTTCACAGCTCCCTGGAGGAGACAAATCTGACCATGCACCAAATCTCAGAAGGATTTTTATGGGGCTGTACTGGGAAAATTTGGGTTTGAGAAACACCTGCATTTCTCACCGAAACAATGACTGAGAGCAAATTATTAATCATTTATAGCATGATCCAGTTTCCTCCTCATTCTTCAGTGCGGTTAGTAATAACTGCTCTTCAGCGTTACTGTGAGAATTAAATGAGGGGCTTGGTAGAGTGCATTTTGCATGACCGTTTATTGGAATCAATGTAATTTTTAATCTGTAGGAGCATGGTTAAATAAAGTCTGATACATTGCTGCCATGGCGTATTGCATCTTCCTTCTTGCCTCATCCTCCTCTCCCAACCACACCCTGTGTCAAGACTCTGCTGTGGATCCCAGGACAGGTGGAGTGTATCTCCCTACCCCACCAATATTGAACTTGACCATATGACTTGCTTTGGGCCATGAGATGTAGACAGAGGTGACTCGAGAGGCACTGTGTGTTTCCATTCACCCCTCTTGAGCTTCTGCCATCACCATCAGAAGAATGTGACTCCCTGGAACAGACATGGGAAGCAGACTGGACCCAACCTGAAGCTCAGAGTCAAAATGAGACCCTCAGTGAACCCTTGTGAGTGAAGAAAAAAATATATAGTTGTTGGCAGTCACTGAATTTTGAGGAAGAAGAAAAAGATAGTTGGTGGGAGTCATTGGTGATTTGTTATGCATCATTACTGTGACAATTAGCTGACTATAGTGGCCTTCTGTGAACAGACCTGGGAGACATTTGTAATATATTAAGTGAGAATAAAAGTTTATAAAGCAGAATAATATAAATTCTTCTGCTGGGTGCAGAAGGTGGAGGTTGTAGTGAGCCAAGATTGCGCCATTGCACTCCAGCCTGGGCAGGAAGAGTGAAACTCTGTCTAAAAAAAAAAAATCACCTACCTTTTGGTATGCTCTCCTAACTAGCCGCCTCAGTACACTTTGTTACTGCCAAACTGTCTCTGCCCTCTTCTTTCCCACTTAAAATTCACATTGACCACTTGCCTGAAACAGTCATGTTGTAGTTCATATGAATACTATTCCCTTGTAAAGTATTGAAACATTATATAGATGGAAATTCTTTGACCAGGCCCCTACCCGATCTCATCCCCTCCTGCTTCTCCTGAGAGATCAGCATCATTCTTGGCTGGAAGGGCATCTTCCACACCCTTTCTGTGCCTTCATGTACACACACACGCACTTACAGAGAGTGTGTGGTGTGACTTGTCTTGTGTGTAGGTGTGTCTATGATGTAAATAGCATCACACTGTACTTAGTATCAAACTGTACTTATCATTCTGCACCTTGCCTTACTCCCTCAACAATCTGTCCTAGCAATGTGTCCATCAAGATGCATCTCAGATGCTACTAGGAATTCCCCAAAATTTTATATTTCCATTTATTGGAAGTGCTTTCTTGACTGAAACTTCTGGAAATCTCTTAAGACAGTTTCTTCTTTGATATGTGTGTGTGTGCGTGTGTAGTAAGATTATGAGTGATTCTAAAAATATTTTTACTGTTATTGATGCTTTTCCATAATTAAACAAATTTAAAGTATCCCCAGTATTGTATTTTAAACAAACAGAAGGTTAAGAAACACACATGTACACACATACATGCATGCACATACACACGCATACGTAAGTACATATAGGCTATGTTAGTCCATTTGGGCTGTTATAACAAAGTTCCATAGACTGGATGGCTTAAACAACAAACGTTTATTTCTCAGTGTTCTGGAGGCTGGGAAGTCCAAGATGAAGATGCTGCAGATCTGGTATCTGGTGAAGGCTGCTTCCTGGTTCATGGAAAACTGTCTTCTCATTGTATCTGCGCAGGGCGGAGGGCAAAGAGAAGGGGCAAGTTCTTGTGTCTCTTCTTAGTAGGACACTGATATGGCTCTGGTCTGTGTCACCACCCATCTCTCATGTTAAATGATGATCCTGAGTGTTGGAGGTGGGGCCTGGTGGGAGGTGATTGGATCACGGGGGTGGTTTCTAATGGTTTAGCCCCATCCCCTTAGTGCTGTCTCGTGGTAGAGTTCTCACAAGATCTGGTTGTTTGAAAGCTTGTAGCGCCTCCGCGTTTGCTCTTTCCCTTCCTCCTGCTCTCACCACGTAAGATGTGCTGGCTTCTCCTTCACCTTCACCTTCCGTCATAATTGTAAGTTTCCTGAGACCTCCCTAGCCATGCCTCCTGTACAGCCTGTGGAACTGTGAGTTCATTAAACCTCTTTTCTTTGTAAATTACCCAGTCTCAGGTATGTCTTTATAGCAGTGTGAGAACTGTCTAATGCAGACACTAATCCTATCATGAGGACTCCACCCTCAAGACCTAATCACCTCCCGAAGGCCCCATCTTTAAATATCATCCACTGGGGATTAGGGCTTTAACATGAATTTTTGGGGGACATACTCAGGGCATAGCTCAGGCATCCATATATTTTCCGTTCATTGGTGTAATTTTACACTACCCAGAAACCTAACTCTTAATTTATATTCCCAAGGACTTTGATCCTGGGAAAGCAGGTGCCATGAAGAGGGAGTGAGGCAAGCATATAGGTCACCAGGAAAACATGCCACTGCTGCAAACTCTCCCAACAAGCCCAACCTCATTACCAGGTTATGAGGAGAGTGAGTCTCAGGTGAAATTCCACCACACTATGCGATGTCCAGGCATGCTGGAGCCTGAGCAAAAGGAAAATGTGTGCCTCTGTGTACCTTTATTAATAGTTAATATTTATATCATTACATCATTAGTATATATTATCTTCTTTTTTTTTGAGATGGAGTCTCAAATATGTCATTATATCATTAGTATAATTATCTTTTTTTTTGAGATGGAGTCTCAAATATTTATGTCATCATATCATTGATATATATTATTTTTTGTTTTTCCTTTTTTGAGATGCAGTCTCACTCTGTTGCCCAGGCTGGAGTGCAATGGTGTAATCTTGGCTCACTGCAACCTCTGCCTCCTGGGTTCAAGCGATTCTCCTACCTCAGCCTCCCAAGTAGCTGGGATTATAGGCACCCACCACCATGCCTGGTAAATTTTTGTATTTTTAGTAGTGATGGGGTTTCACTGTGTTGGTCAGGCTGGTCTTGAACTCCTGACCTCAGGTGATCCACCCACTTTGGCCTCTCAAAGTGGTGGGATTATAGGTGTGAGCCACCATGCCCAGTCTTGTATGTTCTATAATCATACGTACTATACATTATAAATATGCATTGTGTACTATATAACTGACTATAAAAATAGATGATCTATAAATATGTATTATATAATGATATCATATTAATATGAAAAGCTTATAAAAGCTATAATCAAAAACCATGACTGCTTAACGCCCACCCATGTTGCTTAATCTGTTTTTACCATCTTCAGCCTTCGTAAACCTGCCCAGTGGAGGTGGCCCCAGGCAGGGGTCCTGGAATCTCTGGCTGAGTGGAAACAACTGTTCTTGATGCACAATAATGCTGGGCTATACAACAAACATCAACAGCCTGTCTTTATTTAAAACTGGGTATTTCGTTCATCATAGATTTTAAAAAATTGCGTTAAAATATTTGCTTTGGTGCCGTTTTAAATTTTGCACCTGTGGCCAACACCTCACTGCTCACTGCTGTCTCAGCCCTGCTGCCACACAGACAGCCACTTATTCACTGAGCATTTATTAACGACCAAGCACAGAAGTGGCTCATGGAAGCTGTTCTGGAAGCTTGATGAGGTTCCAGCTATCTGTCCACACCTTGTGTGAAAGCTGTGTTCACCAGAGGAAATTTCCCTGGGTTCCAGAGGCAGGCTTCTGCACACTCATGGCTAGCAACCTGCAAGGAAAATCCTCCAAGGTCATGGCTGTTGTTCACACAGGACTATTTAGGAACTTGCCTTGTGCACTATCCCTCAGGACAAGGCTACAGGTCTCCTTGGATCCTTACACCGCGTTGCTGTAAGAGCTGGGAGTGTCTTTAAATATTTTAATCAATCCACATTTCTCAGCTACGACTTACTTTTTACCAATTTCCAACATCCATCGTGCTATTCCAAGAAGTCTACTTTAATCAGTTGAAATTTCATTTATAACATTCACTCTGCTTATTAGCAAAGCCTCAGGTATTGACCAAGGTATGGACTAGCGACATTCTTGCGGTGGCCCACACTGGAATGTGGTCTTTCTGATGCAGGTACGCAGACCACCCTAGAGTGTGGTTTGTCTTTTGGGGCAACCCTAGAATGAAGCTTGAACTAATCGGCACATTCAAAACATTACACTAGCTTTGCTTTAAGTTTGTTAAAGTAAGTTGCAGCCTCTATAACAATCGCACATGGTGAATGGACACATGAATGATCTGGTTTTTCCATCTCAGTTTGCTAGGAGTGTGGTCATCCCAGGGTTATTAAGCTAATCCACATTTATACTTGGCAAGCCCAGCTTTCAGGGTGTAGACTCCAGGGGCTCTTCAGCAGCTTTCATTCCCCTGGTGGTCTCTTCTGCCTTGGCGTACATCACAACCAACAATATCTGTGGATTGATGTGCAGTCAACAACGACAACAGGAGTGGCTGTCTGAACATGGTGGTGGCAGCATTGAGCAGGGGGTGCCAGTGGGGAAAATCAGATGATGGACTAGCGTGAGGGGAGACATGACAATCACTTTGGGTCTGACCCCAGCAGGAGACAGCATGAGGCAAGTGGCCAGAGAGGTGTCAGCCAACAGGACCCATTGCAAAGGAGCTGTGGGAAGCTCCGGGGTCCAAGAAATTGAACTGGTGAAAGCTCCAAGCCAAGACATGTGACTTAAATGTAAAGCCCTCCCTGGCTGATGTGGCAGGGGGATGTCCTCCTACACACTAGGGCACAAAGCTTGGTACATGCTCAGCACTAAACCAAGGTTCTGGGTTGAAGAGACCATGTTGAGTTTTCAGTGCCCCAGGAGCCCTGGCTAAATGGTCATTACAAAATTCTGTTGCATTCAATATACAGAGAGAGGACTTACCCTATACCAGATTGAAGATACAGCCCCCTGGAATGTATCATTCAACATCAAACTCAGCAATGAGGGGCTCATTTTCTAGAGCTCTGAAACATTCTAAAAGAAAATGGCAGGAATAACTCTTGGTTAAACAAAGACACAGGCTTCCTTGTAGCAAGTTACCAGCTAGCCACTGTGTTAACGATAGCTATTAACATGAATTGAATATTTGCTGTGTGCTATATATAGTTAGGTATTGGGTATGCATTAATTTATCACTGTGTTATGCATGAGAAGATTGAGGGGATATGTTACTTGCACAAGTTTAGTGGTAGAATTGGGGTTTGAACTAGGTCTTTTCCCAGAGCCTATGCTCTCAGCCTCAATGATTATATGTGGTCGACAGTACTGAAGAATTTCTCAGAAGAATGCATGTGTTCCCTTGTTTTTCACCCAAAAGATGATGCTACTGTGCTGACACAGGAGCTGTGCAAATCCTTTCTGCTTAAGTCTAGAATTAATAGGCAATCTTGAAACATTTGACTTTTGAAGGACTAGCAATTACTTGATAAGTTGGGGCGGCTGTGAGCCACATTGGAAAAGCTGCTCTTACCCCCAAAATAATCTGAGGATGAACAAAATGTGAAATTCATAGCCAAATTATAGCTATTTGTTTATTAAAAAATAAAAGCTTAAATGAATGAATGTGTTGTTTTGAACGGTCTCAAAACTCATCCACAGACTTTATATTATTATATACTCCAATAAATATTGGGTTAGGCGCGGTGGCTCATGCCTGTAATCCCAGCACTTTAAGGGGGCCAAGGTGGTTGAATTACCTGAGATCAGGAGTTTGAGACCAGCCTGACCAACATGGAGAAACCCCGTCTCTACTAAAATTCAAAAAATTTGCCAGGTGTGGTGGCACATGCCTGTAATCCCAGCTACTCGGGAGGCTGAGGCAGGAGAATCGCTTGAACCTGGGAGGCGAAGGTTGTGGTGACCTGAGATTGCACCATTGCACTCCAGCCTGGGCAACAAGAATGAAACTTAGTCTCAAAATATATAAGTTGAATGAACTTAGATCACTCAGTTTCTTTGATTCTTTAATTCTTATTAGTAAAACAGAGTTTTGACAAGATCATTCTCTTAATTTGGGATAAAAGATAAATACTCTCTTTTATTATCCATCCTTCTCCCATTCTTTTTTTAAATTTAGAAAACTTTTCCAGTAAAATATATTGCATTTAAGTGACTTTTTTTTTATTTTTGATTTTTTTTTTCAAGAATTAGAGACATTTTAAATAGCCAGTGTAAACTTGGCTGAACATGAGAATAATATAATGAAACAACAGAGGTGTTTTAATTTGACCATCACCATTTTGGGTAAATACATGATTTCTATGACAAGTTTTCAAATATTGCTTATGCTAGTCTAGAAGTCTTTGAAATTCCAGGTTGGTAACTAAGAAACTAAATCATCATTATCCATTTTACGTATAAAATTCAAGTCTATGTCTCTCTGTTAATTGGGCATCTCCTACTTGATTGAGAAAGAAACTGAGGTCCATTTCATTCAGTGAGTAATGCCCCAGAACTTCATAATGAAGACATTGTAGCCTTCAAGTTCCCATTCCCGCTCTATAGTTTCTGGATTTCAATATGTAACCAGGATTTATTTTGAAATGGAGACAATTGCAAGTGCTGATGCAAACATTAGTAAAACATTTACTGTAAAATGGTTATCCATAAGAGGTAAAGTAATACTTTAAAAGTTAAGAAGGAAATATGCAAAGATGTTTAACCACTAGACCCGATCAGATCGTTCCATCAACGTGTCCATTTCAATCTTGCTGCTTTGCATTTCTTCATCCTGAAGGCCTTCATAGATGCCACAGTGGATCGACTTTTCCCTCCTCTTGCCATCATCACCCTCCCCAGGAGCTGGAAGGGATGAGCTCTATTTCCAGGTCCAGCCGTGTGATTGTAGATGGCGGCTGTGTGGTCTTGGAGCTTCAGTCTTACCATCTGCAAAGTTGGGACAAAGCTTTCCTATACATCTTACAGAACTGTCTGGTTCAAACAAAGCAACGTGTGTAAAAGATCTTATTTAATGACTTATCAAAGTTTAGTGCACCATGGAAATCTGAGAGGCTTCAGTTAGACCCAGCAGTTTCTTAGAAGTTCAAAGAGTTACGTAATTAAAAGATGGTTAATAAATGATTAATTTGACAAAATATTTGAGGTAGTGTTTTACTTTCCCAAAGCGATCACATCGATTATTTCTGTTTTCTCCTGATAACAACAAGATTGGCCAAACAGTAAGGTGGCACAGGCATAATATTCATTTCCTTTATTTTTTAACCAGCTGGTAAAAGGTAAGGAAACGTTTACTGGGATATGTACACCTGGTGTCAATTTTTTCTCCCAACATTTTATGAAATTTTCAAATAAGTAGAAAAGTTGGAAGACTCTACCAAGAACACTTACAAACCCAACCATCATCTAAATCCTACCATTACCATTTTGCTACTTGCTTTATTGCCAGTCTGCCCATGTATCTATCCTCCCATCCATCCATCCTTCATCCCTCTTTTGGGATACATTTCAAGGTAACTTGCAGGCATCAGTAAACTTCCTTTAACTGGTGAAACAACACGAATGACATCTTCTAGGAGTGTTTTTTTTTCCTGTTTATGTAAATGGGTTCTAATGTCATGTTATAAAAGCTATGGCATAGTATGCTATTTTGTGTATGTGCTTTTTTGCTACTGGAATGATGAAGCTCTCTTTCCAAACCAATTCTCATGCAGAAGCTGGCATGTGAAAGAGATACAAGCAGAGCTGCTCTGGATGAAAAGGAAATGGGGTGTGGAGTGCCAGTTCCTGAGCCCCTCCCTCCTCCCCTAGTTACCCCTGAGGTCCCTCACAGAACATCTCAGCTGCCATGAACTATTAAAATTGGGTGAATTTCTTAACTTCATGAACCTTAGTGTGATCATCTATAAAAGAGGGTTTTGGAAATCGCTGTTTTCTCAGGCCCTTTCGAAGCTGTGCTCTTCTCCCATTCCAGTGATGTTAAAATATTGAAAATTTTGTAGACTTTTCCCTTCTCAAATCTTGCAGCAGAAAGTTTTCTCTTGTTTTAATTAGCTCAATGCAAGAAGCCACATTGAAGACTGCGCATCTGAATGCCTGAAGTAAAAACCACAGTCACAAGGGATGTGTGTGGAATGGAAGAAAACTGGAAAAACAAGAACCTGACCTAAATGGATGGCCAAATACCGCAGCTGCACAAGAAGGGTGAGCCTATCAACCTGGTGTGCACACCACCCTGCCCATCTTCCAGGGCCTTTGCCAAGTCACAACTGAGAGCACCTCTCAGGAATTTTAGTATCCTGCCAAGAGTGAAGTTCACTTGGGATACTTACATTCTCCTGGTACCTCCTTGAGACACGATGCTTTTGCATGTGTGGGAGGACACATCCTTCACTACCTGGTGGGGGCAGAAGGCTGCGTCACTACCTGGGGGCTCAGTCAGGCTGGGCAGCATTGGCATGTGGGTGAGTCTTAGGTGGGAGCTGAGGCTGGGGCCAGGTTGAGCTGGAATCAGATGAGGCAGAGGGTAAGTATGTTTGAGGAAAGGAGCGGGGCTTAGAGCCATAGTAAGACCATCTCGTTATCCAGATATGAGAGGAGAGGGAAGGCAAAGTTGAGTCTGGGATTGAGTTGCAAAGCAAGAACTAGTGGGCCCAGGCCTGTGCTCTGAATAGTCTTGGGTACTCAGAGGTCATTCTTACTGGATGGTAAGTGCGGTACTAGAAGCCCTGTGAGGATAGGAGTATGCCCAGAGCCTAGAAAGCTGAATGGTAGGCTGTAGACAGATGCTCAATAAATGTTTATTGAAGGAAGAAAAAAAGGATGATGTGCTAATGGCACAGTGAGATTGTCCTAGAGAACTTAAGTCTAACCTTTCCACCAATGACCACTGCTTCAAACATATTTTGACCCTGACTCACAGTAAAATTAGGCTTTACATCATGACCTGTACATACATGAAAAAAGCAACAAGCCTCTTTTTTTTTTTGGATGGAGTTTCGCTCTTGTTACCCAGGCTAGAGTGCAATGGTGTGATCTTGGCTCACTGCAACCTCTGCCTCCCGGGTTCCAGTGATTCTCCTGCCTCAGCCTCCCAAGTAGCTGGGATAGCAGAAATGCGCTACCACGCCCAACTGATTTTTTGTATTTTTAGTAGAGATGGGGTTTCTCCATGTTGGTCAGGCTGGTCTCAAACTCCCAACCTCAGGTGATCCACCCTACTCAGTCTCCCAAAGTGCTGGGACTATAGGAGTGAGCCACCGTGCCTGGCCTAAACAAGCCTTTTAAAATGTGAGGCATTCCAATAATTTCCATCCCATCTGTGATGGTTAATATTGAGTGCCAACTTGATTGGATTGAAGGATGCAAAGTATTGATCCTGAGTGTATCTGTGAGGGTGTTGCCAAAGGAGATTAACATTTGAGTCAGTGGGTTGGGAAAGGCAGCCCCACCCTCAATCTGGGTGGGCACAGTCTAATCAGCTGCCATCATGGCTAGAATATAAAGCAGGCAGCAAAACGTGAAAAGACTAGACTGGCCTAGCCTCCCAGCCTACATCTTTCTCCCATGCTTGATGCTTCCTGCCCTTGAACATCAGACTCCAGGTTCTTCAGTTTTGGGACTCAGACTGGCTCTCCTTGCTCCTCAGCTTGCAGATGGCCTATCATGGGACCTTGTAATTGTGTGAGTTAATACTTAATAAACTCCCCTTTATATGTACATACATATATATATAAAGGAGAATTTATTAAGTATACTTCACACACAATATATATATAAAGGGGATACACACACACACACACACACACACACACACACACACACATATATATATATATATATATATGTCTCCATCCTATTCTGTTCCTCTAGAGAACCCTGACTCATGCAGATTTTGGTGCCAGGAGTGGTTCTAGAGGAACAGAATATCAAGGATGGAGTTCTTTCACTGGTTTTGCAGTTTCTGGAATTAGCTGTTTAATATAATTAGACCAAAAATGCTAAGGACTCTCTACTTCTAATAGTATGGAGAACACTGACAGTCCTTGGCATGAAGTGTTCAGAGAGTTATGCAAGATAAATGCATTTGACACTTGTGAGTGGCAAGGAGTTTAGTGACTCTATACATAATATCTTTGACCACATGTGGAGAACCAGGAAATATAATGAAGCTGGGAGGCTGCTCCTAAGTTCGGTGGACAAAGTGATGAAAGAAAATGATGAACTCTAGGATTCTAACTCCCAGCTTCAGAAGTAGATACTGAGCCTCAAATCTGCTAAGATTGCCCTGAGTGAGAGTCTTATCTCCTATGGAGAAAGAGCTGAAATTGTGGAAAAACAGACAAGCTCTTATCATGTGAGTGACTAACCTGCAATGAAAGGTGCTGTCCCTCTAGAGAACCCTGACTAATATGCCATCCCATCCCACCCCATCCCCAAAATACTGGCTTGTAACCCACAATTTGGAAAACTCTAGATCCAGTTCCTTTTATCGCTTCTGGGACTTTATTTTTGTAATGATCACTTTCCCTTCCAGAACTCATAATCTCTCTTCTGTATGGAAGTTAATCCTCTCTTCCTGTCAACATAATCAGGTTCATCCTATTTTATAAAAAGTAAATGCAATTCTTCACTTGACTTTTTCCCTTTCTAGTGACAGCTCTTCACAACACCTTCCTTTACAGGAACAGCTTTCCCATAAGTGATCTGCACCTGCCACTGCCTTTGTATTCAGGCTTTCCTTCCTCACCCCCTGCACCTTCCTTAACCTGCAGGGTTATCTTCCTCTACCATTTTCTCTGGAAGGATTGTAATGGCCTTTGGCTATGCCTTTTATTCTTCCTCCTTATTTTTCTCCTCCTCCTCTTCTTCTTAAGTCCAACTCTTCTTGATTGTGGATATTTTTGAACCCTATTCTCTTAATAAACATCTCTTTCTTTGATTTATTTTTATTCATGCATGCCTTCATTTATTTTATTAGTCATTCACCATTGGCTTAAGAAACATTTCAGTCAATAAAATATGGGACTAGATGCTGAAGGGAAAATGAAGATGAATAAGACATAATTTCTTCCCTCAAGCACCTGAAAGTATGTGAAAGGACTTGGATTTACTCAACTAAATGCCCAGTGCTACAGGCTGGAGGGCCACTTGGATGGTGGAATGTGCTTAAGAACTCAGGCTTTGGAGCTGGATAGATCTGGATGCAAATTTTGCCTCTGTCAGTTTCTAGTCATCTAATGTAAAGCAAATCATCTCCCCTCTCTAAATGTCAGTTTCCCCTTCTGCCAAGTGCTGATTGATATTCATGATACCCACTCATAGAAATGCGAAGATTAGGCCGGGTGCAGTGGCTCACGCCTATAATCCCAGCACTTTGGGAGGCTGAGGCGGGTAGATCACGAGGTCAAGAGATTGAGACCATTCTGGTCAACAAGGTGAAACCCCATCTCTACTAAAAATACAAAAATTAGCTGGGCATGGTGGCACGTGCCTGTAGTCCCAGCTACTTGGAAGGCTGAGGCAGGAGAATTGCTTAAACCCCGGAGGCGGAGGTTGTGGTGAGCCGAGATCGCGCCATTGCACTCCAGCCTGGGTCACGAGCGAAACTCTGTCTCAAAAAAAAAAAAAAAAAAAAAGTAAATTTTAATATTAAATTAGAAAATTTAATAAAAAAAATATACAAATTAGTTAGGTAAAAAAATTAAAACCATTCTAAAGTTTTGTAAATTTAGGATTATAAATAATTGAATTTAAAAAATT
>CAUYLG010076398.1:0-17910 GCA_963573385.1 Cacajao melanocephalus
AAAATTGAAACAACAAAAACCAACCAAACCCCATTAAAATTAACTAAAAGTAATTTAACAAAAAAAAAAAAAAAAAAAAAAAAAAAAAAAAAAAAAAAAAGACATACAAGAGGCTAACAAACATGAAAAAGTGTGACATCACCAATCATCAGAGAAGTGTAAAGCAAAATTACAGTGCAATACCATCTTACACCAACCAGAATGGATGCTATTAAACTCAAAACAACAGAAATTGGCAAGGGT
Organism: Cacajao melanocephalus; assembly: GCA_963573385.1. Taxonomy (NCBI): domain Eukaryota; kingdom Metazoa; phylum Chordata; class Mammalia; order Primates; family Pitheciidae; genus Cacajao; species Cacajao melanocephalus. The sequence continues at coordinate 244 of CAUYLG010076398.1, forward strand.
GCAGAGAAAGTGAATGCTTTGTCACTGTTGGTGGGAATGTTCATTAGTTTAGCCCCTGTGGAAGGCAGTTTAGAAGTTTCTCAAAAAAACTAAAAATAGAAATACCATTCAACTCAGGATTCCCATTACTAGGTATGTACTAAAAGAAAATTAATCATTCTCCCAAAAAGTTACCTACTCTCATATGTTTATTGCAGCACTATTCACAATAGCAAAGGCATGGGAGCAACCTAGGTTCCCATTAAGAGTTAACTGGATAAAGAAGATTGGTACAGATATACTATAGAATGTGATTTAGCCATAAAAATAATAAAATCATGTCCTTTTCAGCCACATGAATGGAGATGGAAACCATTACCCTAAATGAATTAAGGAAGACACAGAAAATCAAATATCACATGTTCTCTCTTATGAGAGGGAGCTAAACTCTGGGTAGATATGGATATAAAAGTAGGATCAATAGACACTGGGATTTCAAAAGTAGGGAGGGAGGGAGGGAGGAGGGCAACGGCTGAAAAACTGTACTGGGTACTAGGTTCAACGATAGAAGCCAAAATCTCAGCATCACACAATACACTCCTATAACAAACCTGTACATCTGCTCTTGAATCTAAAGTTATCAAAATTTCAAGAAAGAATTCTTATTGATAAAATGTTTAACTATAGTCTAACAAATATTTAGTATGTAAATATTGTCAGATAAAAACTTTTCTTTCAATAATGCTTATGTGGTCTGTTACAGTAAATAAGTTTAAAACGTTTTCTTCATAAATATATTATTTCCTTTATAATTTTCTCTTTTAGTGCTATAATTACAGAGATCTTCAATACTGAAAACATATGAGTTTCAAACTAATTTTCTCTAATTTCATTTTGTTTCATATTAATATTTTTTAATTCACTAAGAATTAGCATCCTTGGACATTGCATATTTTGAATCAAATTTTCACAAGCATAGACAATTATGGAACATAAACTAAAAGTCAACAAGTAATAAACAAATCTCACATTCCACCAGAGCACATGAATTATGACTTCATGTCCTACAGATGTAGAAGATATCAAGGTATCTTGAGGAGGGTGATGCCTGGAAGGATCTCTGTGATTAAGAATAATTGCTTTTCTCTGAATTATAAGCATTAGTTGAACCACTCTTTTTTTTCTTCATAGTTGATAATTATAATTTATGTGGGCCATGTCTGTGTTTTATGCTTTTCATTAATTTTATCTGATACATGGTGACCGCTTTGTTATTTCAAACTAAAGCCTTTGCTTAGTTTTGTCTTTTTATTCTATTTTTGACAGAATCTTATGTTTGATTAATTGTATTATTTTGTTCAGATATAATAATTAGCCAAAAATAGTACCCTCCAGAATCTGTTCTCCATGGGCTTTAGGGTCAAGCTGACCTGCTTTTAAAACAGCCATTTAATAACTGAACTACCTTGGACAAATCACTTAACATCTCATAACATCAGTATCTGCATATGTTTCAATTCATGCTTTATAGAGTTGTAGTAAAATAAATACATATTTAAATTTAATTTATAAATATATTTGAATGTTTTTCATAGCACCTGGCATATCTTATTCAGTTTATAAATGGTACTTAATATATTTTAGGCTTCCTTTATGCTCCAGTATATTTCTTCAGAATATTTCTCCACATCGTCTCCTTACCCATATTTTGCATATATGTGGGTTTGAGTTCATATTTTAGGCTCAGCTAAATGTCTTCTTTGCAGAAAGAACTTTGCTGGCAATCCAACCAAATGAGGGCCCCCTCTTTTTCTCCACCTTATTCCTTCAATTTCTCATTTGGTAGCATATCATAATTTGTAGTCATTTTGTGTATTCTCAAATGCTTTGAAATACACACTAAATACATACTTCATTAAGAATGACGGCATTATGACAATAGGAATTTCTTCAGTTACTCTTTCTTCTTTCCTTCCTACCTCCTTCTTTTGTCTTCTCTTTCTTTCCATTAGCTAATATAATGACAAGAACATAGCAGGTGTTTAATAACTATGCAAATTATTTCATCAGTAATTTTTCCATTTATTCTAAAACTTCCTTATTTTGCTGCATAGTAAATTTCGTTTTTGCCAATTTCTAACACTTTCACTCCTTTAAACATCTAAGTTTTCAGCTTATTTCCATAACTTCTCCTATTTCAGTCTCTGGCTTTCTCATCTTTCATCACTTTCATTTCCTTAAAAATTAAGATGATGTCAAAAGTATATCCTTTTTCTTGAGAATGTAATATATTGTTTTTTCATCATTTATCTTTCTATATGTTTTATGTAGTATAATTACTATTTTATTCATTCAACTTTTTCATAGGTTCTATGCTTCCTTTTGTTGTTATTTACTCACTTTTAAGTGAAATCAAGTGTTTCCAGGTCTGACCAAATGGCATGCTTACAGGATCAAACTTTCTGTGTCCCCTCACTGCTTATCTGAATGATATTGAAGCTCTCCTGTGACTTTAACCACAGAGCTATATGATATATAATTGATCTATATATCTCTATCTCTATCTATCTATCTATCTATCTATCTATCTATCTATCTATCTATCTATCTATCTATCTATCTATCTATCTTTCCATCCATCCGTCCATCCATCCATCCATCCATCCATCCATCCATCCATCCATCCATCCAGCTGGCTACACAGTTTAATCTTTCACATGCTAAAGGAGTCTAGGAATATAACTAGCATGAAACACATTCAGAGGAGGACGCTCTCTTTGCCTGATTTTCTCTTTTCTTGTCCCAAGATCTTTCCAAATCTAGGATAACAAGTATTAAAATTGTATATTCTATATATTGTCATATAAACAGGAGTATTATTTTATTTTTTCCTTGAAGAATCTTGACAAGCTCAGTGCTTATATTTTTGCTGATGATAGTATAAAACAAAGCCAAAAGTTAAAATGAAACAAAGTCTTACAAAGGTTGACAAATACATCTCGGTTTTTTTCAGCTTTGTGGCAATTTCAGGGAATCGGAGGTTCCTTTAGGTCTGTATGTACACCATGCAACCCCCTCTCACCTAATCCCTCTTTTGCTCACACAGTCCTCAGTCTTGGAGACTTACTTGTATGAATTATATAAAATAACTCACCAGAGCTCTAACTTCCTCTCTGGGTTTCCAACAGAGAGCCGAGGAAAAGTTAAGAGAGAAGAGTGAAACTGAAGATTTTTATTTTCCTGAGCCTTCCCTACTGTGTCACCTTGGGTCCTTCTGTCTGTATCAGTGGGCCTCAGCAATGGATTGTATTACTCTGTTCTCATGCTGATAATAAAGACATATCCAAGGCTGAGTAATTTCTAAAAGAAAGAGGTTTAATGGACTCATAGTTCTACGTGGCTGGGGAGGCCTCAGAATTATAATGGAAAGCCAAGGAGAAGCAAAGACACATCTTACATGGTGGCAGGCAAGAGAACAGGGGAACTCCCATTTATGAAACCATCAAATATCATGAAACTTATTCACTAACAGGAGAACACTATAAGGGAGGCCACCCCTATAATTCAATTATCTCCACCTGAACCCACCCTTGATATGTGGGAATTATTACAATTCAAGGTGAGATTTGGGTAGGGACACAAGCAAATCATGTCAGGATCATCTTCTGAAATCTGGCTAACAGCCTCTTTCCTTTGCTTGTTCAGACTACAGCTAATCCTGCAACTTCTGAATTCTCACTGCTTTAGTGGAGTATTTTTTTATGCATACGGTACTTGCTTAAGTTACTATAATATGCTACTGAATGCCAGCTGGTAAGACTTGGGATATGTTCTACAACCAGGGTAGACAGGAGTACTTGCACTTCCAACTCCCCTACTCAGATACATCCTCCAATTTGGCACTTTTAGCCTGGCAAGAAACTCTGAATCTCACCCATCCTCCATACAATCTGCAGCTACGGATGTTCATCAAACAATTTGCTGTATCTCATCCTCAGCCAGAGTGGCTCTTTGCAGGCCAGCTGTCTGTTGCCAAAAACTTTCCTAATTCACCATGTTGTTGTACACACTGAGTAGCTGAAGAATTTACATGTGATAGAGGGACATAGTTAGCTCAGAGACACTTGAGTAGGTATCCCCCTCTTATCTATTTCTAAACTAACACCTGACAGGTGCAACCCTTGCTCCAGACCTGTAATGAAGGCAAGGAATTTTCTAAGGAGATTTCAGTTTTGCTGTATCTATAGTTGACAGAAGAATGTTCCAATCAGCTGGGCACAGTGGCTCAGGCCGGGCGCGGTGACTCACGCCTGTAATCCAAGCACTTTGGGAGGCCGAGGTGGGCAGATAACCTGAGGTCAGGAGTTCAAGACCAGCCTGGCTATCATGGTGAAACCCATCTTAAAAAAAAAAAAAAAAAAAAAAAAGAATGTTCCAATCACCTTTACTCCAACCCATTTTCGAGACTATAATGGTGAAATGTCTGTATAAAATATATATTTCATGGAATATAAAATTTAAAACTTTATTTTTTATATGTAATTTTAAAAAGTTGTTAATTCATTTTGTTTAACTTGGCCTCTACTTTAGGTAAGTGTCCATGTATAGTCAATTTTCTTATTTATTTTACTAGCCGATTTGGGAGAAATTCAAATTTTCTCATTTAGCTGAGGTTTAGTTTCTGATTTAGGATCTTTCCTACAGAGACTTTTTTGTGCTTTGAGAGCAAAAAAAAAAAAAAAAAAAAAATATTCGGGGGTAATCCCTGTCCCTTGCAAGTGCTACTGTTTTGTCTGAACATAATTTTTATTCTACTTTTCTAAAAGAAAGTTGCTTCTTAGGGATAAAGTATCTCTTATAGTAGGATTGCTTGTATTTTCTGTGTTACAAATTACACACTAGACCTCACTGTGTGAGGTTAGAATACTCTCAATTTTGATTTAGAATAGCACTTACAGATTCTTGAATTATTTCAAACCCCTATTGAGAAGCCAGTAAGACCAGCTACCCATAGTTATGACTCATTTGTTGTAACTTCCATTTCCTGCAGTATCAGAATGATGATCTTTCACTGAAGCAAAAGTGGCTTCTATTGGAGGATGCAGTTGCCCATAAAATACCTTGACCACTAACCAGCGTACCGTCAAAATGTTTGCCAACACATTTTAGAGGTTTTAAAGGGATTTTCTATTACCATTTCACATAACACTGAAATGCTTTTACAAAGATGAGAAGTATGTGTTGGCAACTGAAAAATTATTTCAATATGACACCATTTCTAAGTCTGGAAGAAATTCTTGTATGCACCACTGAGTTTTACCATGTTCTAATTTTGATACTAGAGAAGGTTCTTTGCTATTTTTCTCGCTTTGGAATATTCAGTGAGTCCCTGAGATGGTGATTTTGAGTGCTATTTTTCTTCTGTCATCTTTCCTGAAAGTTCTTGAGGTTGCTTGGAGAAATAAGAAGAGATTTGGAAGGAGAAGAGAAGTCAGGTAATCTTCGAGACAAACAGTAGTAACAAACACATACAAAGACTCCAAAATAAATGTTCATGTGACACAACATGTGCTTTGACACGTTCACAGAAACATAAGGAAATATTTCAATAACAACTGTATATCGAATTTAAGAAACTGATCATAACCAACTAGTTTACTATTTATATAAAAATAATTTGCAATATTTTTTCTAGATTTATTATTTATAAAATTATACAATTAAAACTTTACTAGCTTTAAAATGAATATATGTAGGTAGGAAACTAATCTCTTCAATCTCAGTTGTATTTTTCTAAAATTATAAATGTCGTGTTTCTTTTTTATAATAAGACTTTGCAGAATATGCTAGACAAAATAGTGAATAACTGTTATTTTATAAATTTGTAGGTAAAAATGTAATGAGGGTTAACATAACAGAGAGTCCAGATTAACGTCTAATATTTGAAAGGCATCTATTGACATATTAGGCAAGAGCAACATGTACACAATTTCCCTCAACCAATCTCATATGAAAACTTAAATTTACCATGTAAAAGGATGTAGATTTCCAGTGTAACTGTGTTTTTGAAATCTTGTTATTAAATGCTAAAGGGGATTACCTCTTTTTAAAGCTCTGATCACTGGCTGAAAACAATTACTTTACGAAAATAAATTCTAAAATATTATTTTTACTAAATATTTTTATGTAAAAATTAATCAGGCAATTTATTTCAATTCCTCAACCTTCTCCATTTATCAACCACCTCTCCACTGTTCTCTATCACTAGACTCATAGTAAGATGAAATAATAAAAGATATATTATTCTTCCAAGAGTACTGCTTGAAAAACCACGTCATTTGCTTTTAGAACTCATGCTGTTTCCTTTGTGAGTTTCATTTAATATATTTTACATACATTCCTAACAGGTGTTGAAAAACCCCCCTCCTCTCTGCTTATAGAAAGACCATATTTCACAGCTGGAAATTGGTTGTAAATGGACGGTTATATTTCACTTGAAGAAATACATATTTAAACTAGTAATTACAATTTATAGTGCTGTCCTTATAAAGTCTAACAGCCCCTTGGCTTCTCTATACCATTCATGCTAATTCTTAGACAGAAGTTTTCAAATGAAAATAAATGTTATAAATCTTTTAAAGTGGTCATGAAGATACATTTTGTGAAACTATAAAAGCCATTAAATTGACAATGATAATATTGTGTGCATGGGCATATCTTAAAACCATGGATCTATATCATTTAACAACAGAATCTCAATATGCTACATAAGTGGTGAGTACTCTTCAATTATCCCCATTATCAAGAGGGAGAGACAAAGTGCCAGGAACGTTAAGCAGCTGCTAGGAGTCTAGATGAACAGAACTTGTGAATTTCCTAAATTGTCTGACTAAACTATGTTTGCTGTGAAAAAAAATATAGTTTAAAGAGATTATTAATTATTGAGAGATGAAATAAATTGCTAATTACTTGGTGTATGTAGAGTCTCCAGGCTGGATATCTATGGCATCTTAATTTTAGTCTCAGCCAGTCATATTTCATTATACTATAATGCTATAACCACATTTTATTGCCCCCAAACCTCAATTTTAGTGCATATCTTATAATTAAAAAGTTATATTCCACCAATCCTTGCAGTACCAAAAATTATTTCCAGTTTCTCCTTTGACCTACATCATACTTTTTGGTGAAATTCTCATAATAACTTGATTTGTCCAATAGTATTTACAACACTGTTATATGACTAGGATGAGTCTTAGGTAACTACCTAGCTCTTTGATCTTGAACACTATATACTGTTCTATGCACAGTTAAGGAAACAAACTCATATACATGAGGTGAACAGTTTAGGCTAACATTCATTATTATACAATTTAGTTGTTTGATTTATTTTCTTCCTTCTATATGGAGGAGTAGTAACCCTGTAGTTTTTCAGTCAAAAAAGGAAAGGCAACATTACTCTGTATTGCACACTTTGATGCTTCTTTCATTACTTTCATAAAGGGGCCAACTTATACTCAACTGACAAGATTATTTGTATTTGAAAATATAATATATTGAATCAAAAGATTCCAATGACATAGGCTTCCTTCTGAAATATAGTTAGTTCCATTCAAACCAATAGAACTAACAATGGGAAAGAAAAAGATGGCTTCTTAGGGAGATGCTGGGCAAGATAAAAGCGTATATTACTACTGTGTTTTGGAAACTTAAAAAGGGAAAGTCATATTTTGCTGTATGTCCACAATTATAGACTAGCACCATTACAACATTGTAAGAAATATGTGCTATAGAAAGAGATGTCCCAAATTCCCCACTGTGGAGAACATTTTATTTCTCTAAAAAATAATCTAAATCCATTGTTATGGCAAGGTGCTTCCTAATGGGATTTTACTGTAATAATAATTTTCAGTTTTATTCCTAGAGCATAAAAGAAATAGTAGAAATATACTCATTTACAGGCACTAATAGATTCTTCTAGTGAATACGTCAACATTTTTATTGTTATTAGAAAAGCAGCACTTACTTTTAGAAAAAGGCATTCATTGCCTTATATGGTTCACCAATCCCTGTGCTCTACAATTTGAATTTCTTTCTCTAAAACTCAGATAATTTCAAAGAACATTTCAGAACAATAATAATTACCATACATTCCTCCTTAGAGCTGTCTACATTTTGTAAATATCATTTTATTCCAGGCTTTTCTTTTTACTTTTGAAAATTGAAGCTTAGCTTATTGATGAGTAAGCAAAAATCCTGAGCAAATATTTGGTCAGGATAATTGGCTTCAGGGAATTATTACATTTTACTGATACTCTAACAAGTTAACAAGTTACTTTGAGCTGTAGCTACAAAATAGTTTAACATACAATCATTTGTGATAAAGAGTACATGCTGCCTGCTGGTTAACTAATCAAGGACAAAATTACATAATACAACTCCTAAGAAGCATGCATATTTTGTGAGTTTCAGAATAGGTCAATTCATCCAATAAACACAAAAAGAGGGGGCAGGGCCCAGATGGCTGACTAGAAGCAGCAGCAATGGGAGGCTCCTGCCAAAAAGATCCAAAACAGCTGTAAATCCTGCACTGGCAACCGAAGTATCCAGATTCTGTCATTAGGACTGACTAGGCAGCTGGCATGACCAGTGGAGATGAATGAAGAGCAGTATGGTATGGGGGCCCACCTGAGAGCCACGTGGGGCAGGCGAGCCCTCACTCCCAGCCAAGGGAGGTGGTGAGTGAGTGTGCTACCCAGCCTGGGAAACTGCTTGTTCCATGGAACTGTGCAACCATGGATGGGAAGATCCGACCCAGTGGCCCACGCCCACCAAGGCCTTGGGTCCCAAACATGGAGCCATGCAACTTGGTTAAAATCTGCCTAAGCCTGCTGCATTCCCAGGGGGAAGCGCGGCCATCACCACTGTTGTGGATACCTGCTGTTTAAGCCATCGGAGCTCCTTGGTGGAGGGGCGGCAGCCAATACTGCAGCTGCAGGGCCTCCCTACAGAAACTCCAACCCTAGTCAGGGGCTCAGGAACAGAACTCTGATCTCACTGGGCCTGAGTCCCTAGGGGAACAGATGGCTGTAGTCTCCACAAACCAGCAGACTTAGTCTTACCTCCTGCTAGCTCTGAGGAACTCGAGATTTCCCCCAGTGCAGCACACCCCCACCAAGGCACAATGAAAGTGCCTCATTAAATGGGTCCTGCTTCCTGTACCACCCAACTGGGTGAGTCCCATCAACTTAGATATCCTACACAGGAACATTCCTACTGGCATCAGGTCAGTGCCCCTCAAGGCTGGAGATCCCAGAGGAAGGAGCAAGCACCCATCTTTGCTGTTCTCCAGCCTCCTTGAGTGACATCTCCAGGCATGGGAGTGAACCAGATGAATAGGGCCTGAAGTGAACCCCCAGCGAACCGCAGCAGCCCTACAGAAGAGGGACCTGACCAATGCAAGAAAAATAAACAAACAGAAAACAACAACAACAGCATCAACAACAAAAATTTCCCCAGAAAAACCCCATCCAAGGGTCAGCAGCCTCAAAGACTGAGACTAGATGAACTTATGAAGATGAGAAAAAATACAGAAAAACGCTGAAAACTCAAAAGGCCAGAATGCATTTTCTCCTCCAAATGATTGCAACACTTCTCCAACAAGGGTGCAGAACTGGATGAAAGATGAGATGAACGAAAAGACAGAAGCAGACTTCAGAAAGTGAGTAATAACAAACTCATCTAAGCTAAAGGAGCAGGTTCTAACCCAATGCAAAGAAGCTAAGAACCTTGAAAAAAGATTAGAGGAATTGCTAAGTAGAATAATTAGTTTAGAGAGGAACACAAATGACCTGACAGAGCTGACAAATGCAGCACGAAAACTTCATGAAGCATACACAAGTATCAGTAGCCAAATTAATCAAGTGGGAAAAATATCAGAGACGGAAGACTATCTTGCTGACATAAGGCAGGCAGACAAAAATAGAGATAAAAGAATAAAAAGGAATGAACAAAACCTCTGATAAATATGGGACTATTTAAAAAGACTGAACCTATGACTGATTGGAGTACCTGAAAGAGATGGGGAGAATGGAAACAAGTTAGAAAACACACCCCAGGATATTATCCAGAAGAACTTCTCCAACCTAGCAAGTCAGGCTAATATTCAAATTCAGGAAATACAGAGAACATCATTAAGATACACCACAAGGAGATCAACCCCAAGACACATAATCATTAGATTCCCCAAGGTCAAAATGAAGGAAAACATGTTAAGCAGCCAGAGAGAAAGGACAGGTCACCTACAAAGGGAAGCCCAACAAACTGACAACAAATATCTCAGCAGAAACCTTACAAACCAGAAGAGAGAGGAGGTGAATTCAACATTCTTAAAGGGAAGCATTTTTAACCCAGAATTACATATCTGGCCAAACTTAGCTTCATAAGCAAAGGAGAAGTAAAATCTTTTTCAGAAAAACAAATGCTGAGGGAATTCTTCACCACCAGGCCTGCCTTGCACGAGCTCCTTTCCACTAAATATGGAAGGTAAAAAACAGTACCAGCCACGGCAAAACACTCGGAAATATAAAGACGAGAGACAGCAAGACTATGAAGATATAACATGAACTAGTGCAAAATAAACACCTAGCATCATGATGACAGGATCATATTCACACATAAAAATATTAACCTTAAATGTAAATGGGCTAAATGCCCCAGTTAAAAGTCACAGGCTGGCAAATTGGATACAGTCAAGACCCATTAGTGTGCTGTATTTAAGAGACCCATCTCATGTGCACAGACACACATAGGCTCAAAATAAAGGGATGGAGGAAAAATTATCAAGCAAATGGAAAGTGGAAAAAGCAGAAGTTTCAATCCTAGTCTCTGACAAAACAGTTTAAACCAATAAAATCAAAAAAGACAAAGACGAGCATTACATAAGTAAAGGGATCAATTTAACAAGAAGAATTAACTATCCTACATATATATGCACCCAATCCAGGAGCACCCAGATTCATATAAGTTATTAGAGACCTGTAAAAAGACTTAGGCTCCCACATAATAATAGTGGGAGACTTAAACACCCCATTGTTAATATCAGATCATTGAGACAGAAAATTAACAAGAATATTCAGGACTTGCACCCAACTCTGGACAAAGCAGACTTAATAGACATTTACAGAACTCACCACCCCAAATCAACAGAATATACAATCTTCTCAGTACCACATGGCACTTACTCTAAAATCAACCATATAATTGGAAGTAAAACACTCCTCAGCAAATGTAAAAGAATGGAAATCATAACAAACAGTCTCTCAGACCGCAGTTCAATCGAATTAGAACTCAGGATTAAGAAATTCACTCAAAACCTCACGACTAAATGCAAATTGAACAACCTCCTCCTGAATGACTCCTAGGTTTGAAACTAATGAGAACAAAGAGATAAAGTACCAGAATCTCTGGGATGCAGCTAAAGCAGTGAAAAGAAGGAAATTTATAGCACAAATGCCCATATCAGAAAGCTAGAAATATTTCATATCAACACCCTAACATCACAATTAAAAGATCTAGAGAAGCAATAGAAAACAAATTTTAAAGCTAGCAGAAGATAAGAAATAACTAAGATCAGAGTGGAACTAAAGGAGATACACATGCAAAAGTCCCTTCAAACAATCAATGAATCTAGGAGGTGGTTTTTTGAAAAAAGCATCAGAACAGATAGACTGCTAGCTAGATTAATAAAGGAAAAGAGAGAAGAATCAGATAGACACAATAAACAATGATAAAGGGGATATAACACTGACCCCAAAGAAATACAAACCACCATCAGAGAATACTAGAAACACCTGTATGCAAATAAACTAGTAAATCTAGAAGAAATGAATAAATTCCTGGACACATACCCTTTCCCAAGACTAAACCAGAAAGAGGTTGAATCCCTGAATAGACCAATAACAAGTTCTGAAATTGAGGCAGTAAAAAATAGCCTACCAACCAAAACAAAAGCCCACTACCAGATGGATTAACAGCCAAATTCTACCAGAGCTACAAAGAGGAGCTGGTACCATTCCTTCAGAAACTATTCCAAACAATTGAAAAGGAGACACTCCTCCCTAACTCATTTTATGAGACCAGAGTCATCCTGACACCAAAACCTGGCAGAGACACAACCAAAAAAATTCAGGCCAATATCCCTAATGAACTTCAGTGAGAAAATCCTCAATAAAATATTGGCAAACCAAATCCAGCAGCAGATGAAAAAGCTTATCCACCAAGATCAAGTCATATTCATCCCTGTAATGCAAAACTGGTTCAACACACACAAATCAATAAACATAATCCATCACATAAACAGAACCAATGACAAAACTACATGATTATCTCAATATGCAGAAAAGGTCTTTGATAAAATTCAATGTCCCTTCATGTTAAAAACTCTCAATAAACTAGGTATTGATGGAACATACCTCAAAATAATAAAAGTTATTTGTGACAACCCCCAGCCAATGTCATACTGAATGGGCAAAAGCTGAAAGCATTCCCTTTGAAACCCAGCACAGGAAAAGGATGCCCTTTCTTACCACTCCTATGCAACATAGTATTGGAAGTTCTGGCCAGGAAAATCAGGCAAGAAAAAGAAATAAAGTGTATTTAAATGTGAAGAGAGGAAGTCAAGTGTCTCTGTTTGCACATGACATGATCCTCTATTTAGAAAACCCCATTGTCTCAGCCCAAAAACTTTTTAAACTTATAAGAAACTTCAGCAGTTTTAGGATACAAAATCAATGTGCAAAAATCACAAGCATTTCCATACACCAACAATAGACAAGCAGAGAGCCAAATCATGAATGACCTCCCATTTACAGTTGCTATACAGGGAATAAAATACCTAGGAATACAGCTAACAAGGGACATGACGGACCTCTTCAAAGAGAACTACAAACCACTGCTCAAGGAAATAAAAGAGGATATAAACAAATGGAAAAACATTTCATCTTCATGGATAGGAAGAATCAATATAATGAAAATGGCCATACTGTGCAAAGTAATTTATAGATTCAATGTTATTCCCATCAAACTACCACATTCTTCACAGAAAAAAAAAACTTTAAAATTTATTTATATGGAACCCAAAAACAACCCCACGTAGCCAAGATAATCCTAAACAAAAAGAGCAAAGCTGGAAGCATCACACTACCTGTCTTCAAACTATACTACAAAGCTACAGTAACCAAAACAGCATGGTACTGACACCAAAACAGACATATAGACCAATGGAACTTAATAGAGTCCTTAGAAGTAAGACCACACATCTACAATCATCTGATTTTCAACAAACCTGTCAAAAACAAGCACAGGGAAAGGATTCCCTATTTAATAAATGGTGCTTGGAAAACTGGCTAGCTATATGCAGAAAGCCAAAATGGGACCCCCTTCTTTATACCTTATATACAAATTAACTCAAGATGGATTAAAACTCAAAAACATATAAACTCTAGAAGAAAACCTAGGCAATATCATTCAAGACATAGACAAGAGCAAAGATATTATGGTGAAATCCCCAAAAGCAACTGCAACAAAATCAAAAATTGGCAAATTGGATCTAATTAAAGAGCTTCTGCACAGCAAAAGAAGCTATCATTTAAAAAAAAAGGACCTACAGAATAGGAGAACATTTTTGCAATCTATTTATCTAACAAAGGTCTAATATCCAGATTCTACAAGGAACTTAAACAAATTTACAAGAAAAAAAATAAGCCCATCAAAAAGTGAGCAAAGAATATAAACAGACACTTATGAAAAGAAGACATTTATGTGGCCAAGAAACCTGTGAAAAAAAGCTCAACATCACTGATCATTAGAGAAATGCCAATCAAAACCATAATAAGATACCATGCCATGCCAGTCATTAAAAAGTCAAGAAATAACAGATGCTCGCTAGGCTGTAGAGAAATAGGAACACTTTTACATTGTTGGTGAGACTAAATTAGTTCAACCATTTTGGAGGACAGTGTCCTCAAGGATCTAGAACCAGAAATACCAGTTGACCCAGCAAACCCATTATAGGTATATAACCAAAGGAATATAAATTATTCCATTATAAAGATACATGCACACGTATGTTTGTTGCAGCGCTATTCCCAATAGCAAAGACGTGGAACCAACCCAAATGCTCATCAATGATAGACTAGATAAAGAAAATATGGCATATATACACCATGGAATACTATGCAGCCACAAAAAAATAATGAGATCACATTATTTGCAGGGATATGAATGAATCTGGAAGCCATCATTCTCAGCAAACTAACAGAAACAAAAAACAAAACACCACGTTTTCACTCATGAGTGGGAGTTGAACAATGAGAACACATGGATACAGGGAGGAGAACAACAGACACTGAGGCCAGTCAGGGTTTGGGGGAGCAAGGGAGGGGAGAGCATCTGGACAAATAGCTTGTGCATGTGGAGCTTAAAACATGGGCGATGGGTTCATAGGTGCAGAAAACTACCATAGCACATCTGTATCTATGTAACAAACCAGTATGTCCTGCACATGTATCCTAAAACTTAAACAAAAAAAGAAATAAAAAGAGAAAGAAACAAAATAAATTATATTAATTTTCCTGTTTTACATTTACAGGTTGTTACATAAATTGGCAAACATGTCTCCTGTGTATTGACCTAAAATGGCTCCATGTTGTTTACTTCTTTTCAGCAGCCCAAAGTTTACTAGTAGTAAACTCAAACTCTTAAACATCAAATTATTTAAAATATATAGTCCAAATAAGCATATTTTTATTCTGTTAGAGCCTATTTGTATACTCATCAAAACTATATCTTATGAATAATAGATAGGGAAGGAAGTGGAGCCAGACTGCCAAATAGAACCTTCTATCAATCATCCTCAACCCCACAGGAACACCTAATTGACCAAGTATCCACACAAGAATGTAACTTCATAAGAACCACCAATTAGCTTAGTAATCACAGTAACTGGTTTTAACATTATATCAAAAACAGAGGCATTGAAGAGGAAAAGAAAGACAGTTTTAAATTGCCAACACCACCCCTCCTCCAACCTCCAGCAGGTTCAGTGGCTGCAGGGTGCGGAGAGAGAATATGTACATTTGGGGAAAAGAAAGTCGTTGTGGGACATTACATTGGAACTCAGTGGTGCCCTATTACAGTGGAAAGCAACACAGGGCAGAATTCAGCTGGCTGTCATGGAGGGAGTATTTAGACCAGTCCTAGCCAGAAAAGAACTGTTCATCCCAGCAGTCAGGATTTGAGTCCCTGTAAGCCCCACCACCAAGCACTCTGGGGTCACAAAAAAATTTAAAAGGCAATCTACAACACAAGGACTGCAATTCTTGGTGTTGTACTGGGCTAGCATTAGATAAATCATCCAGATGGAAACAAAGATACATTGGAATTAATCTGCACTGCCGACCAAATGGACCCAATCAAAATTTACAGAACATTTTATACAGCAACTGCAAAATATACATTTTTCTTCTCAGCTCATGAATTATTCCCAAGGATAGACCATATGTTAGGCCACAAAACAAGTTTAAAAAAAAATTCAAAAAAATTGAAATCATCTGTCTGCAATGAATAAAACTAGAAATCAATAAGAGGACCTTTGAAAGCTACACAAACACATGGAAATTAAACAATATGCTTCTGAGTGTTCAGTAAGTCAATGAAGAAATTAAGAAGAAAATTGCTAAATGTTTGAAACAAATGAAAATGGAAACACATGACATTAAAATTTACGGGATGCAGAAAAAGCCATACCAGAGGAAAGTTTAAAACAAGCACCTACATCAACAAAGGAGAAAAACTTCAAATAAACAACTTAACAGTGCATATTAAAGAACTAGAAATGCAAGAGCAAACCAAACCCCAAACTGGTAGAAGAAAATAAATTATAAAGATTATAGTGGAAGTAAATAAAATTGAAATGAAGAAAATAAACAAAAAACCAATGAACCCAAAAGTTTGCTTTGACAAGAAACAAAATCCACAAACCCTTAGCCAAACCAAGAAAAGTGAGAAGAACCAAATAAATAAAATCAGAGATGAAAGAAGAGTCATTAAAACTGACAACCCAGAAATTCGAAGAATCATTAGAGAGTACTGTGAGCAATTGTATGCCAATAAACTGAAAAATCTAGAAGTAATGAATAAATTCCTAGGCACAACCTACTAAGATTTAACAATGAAGAAATCTAAAACCTGAGCAGACCAATATAAAGTAATGAAGTAAAAAATGTAATACAAAAGTCTCCCAGCATAGGAAACCTGGGACCTAACAGCTTCACTGCTGAAATTTACCAAACATTTCAAGAAGAATGAATGCCAATCCTACTGAAACTAGGGGAGTAAGGATCACTTCCAAACTCACTCTACAAAGTCACTATTATTCTGATACCAAAACCATATAAAGACACGTCATTAAAAAAAAAAACGCTATAGGCCAATAACTGCTGAACATTAATGCAGGTATTCTCAACAAAATATTAGGTTGGTGCAAAAATAATTGTGGTTTTTGCAATTAAAAGCAATGGCAAAATCGCAGTTATTTTTGCATCAACCTAATACTAGCAAACGAAATTCAACAACACATAAAAAGATTATTCATTACAACCAAGTAGGATTTACCAAAGGATGCAAAGATGGTTCATCATATGCAAAAACAATTAATGTAGTACATCATATCAACAGAAAGAAGGACAAAATCCACATGACCATTTTGATTGATACAAGAAAAGCATTTGATAAAATTCAATATTCCATTATAAGAACTGGAAAAATACTGGGTATAGAAGGAACACGTCAACTCAATAAAACCCACATATGACAGACTTACAGCTACTATTATACTTAACAGGGAAAAAACTGAAAGTCTTTCCTCTAAGATCTGGAACAAGTGAATGATGCCCACTTTCATCACTACTATTCAATGTAGTAATGGATGTCTTAACTGAAGCAATCAGACAAGAGAAAGAAATAAAGGACATTCAGATTGGAAAGAAACAAATTATGCTCATTTGCAGGAGACATAATCTTAGATTTGAAAAAAAAACCTAAAGACTGCACCAAAAAATGATTAGAACTGACTAAAAATTATGGTGCAAGATACAAAATCAAGGTACACAAATCAGTAGCATTTTTATGTGCCAAGAGTAACAATTTGAAAAAGAAATCAAGGAATAATCTTATGTACAATGGCTACAAGTAAAATTCAATACCTAGGAATAACTTAACCCAAGAAGTGAAAGATCTCTACAATGAAATCTATAAAACATTAATGCAAAAAATTGAAGGAGACACCAAAAAAATGAGAAGCTATTCCATCTTCATAGATCAGAATTAATATTGTTAGAATCCATATTACCCAGAGCAATCTGCAGATTCAATACAATGCCTATCAAAATAACAATAACACAGAAATAGAAATAGAAAAAGTAATGCTAAAATGTATATGGATTAGAAAAGACTAATAGCCCAAGGAATTCTTAGCAAAAAGAACAAAACTGGGAGAGAGATCCAAGATGGCCGATTAACAACAGCTCAGGATTGTAGCTCCCAGTGAAAGCGCAGAGAGCGAGTGGACGCCGCACTTTCAGACGAATTTTTGTTGCCCACAGACTAGGAGATTCCCGGCGGAGGAGC
>CAUYLG010076399.1:0-48305 GCA_963573385.1 Cacajao melanocephalus
TATTTTGTTTATCTTGACAAATGTGCAGATTTCCCATGTTCCCTGAAGTGTTAAATTTAATTAAGTGCTTAATATTTCTGATGCACTATTTTTAAACAGAATTCAATTCTAATACCATATAGTAAAATTTATCTGCTAATAAAAACATTATAGTTTCCAAGTTTTGTGTATTACAGAAATAGCCTGTCATAGTAGGTGCTAACAGATTTGAGGCTGTCAGGTAACAAATATTAAAATTCAGTAAGATCTCCACTATATAATTTGAACAGAACATGCATCTGTTAAATGTTTGCATTGATTTTATATGAAGAATCTGCTGTCATAGTATCTCAAGAAATATCATATTGGAACTATGATGGACTTTGTAGTCCTTATAGAGGTAGCTAAAGACATGGATTATGCTCCTGATTAGTATTACTTCTGAGGTGTCAAATCTGCTCTCCATAATTTAAAATTAGAGGTGCAATTTGATTTGTATAGAACATCCTTTTTCAACTGGAAGAATTCACAAAGATGTTCCCCCCCTAAAAAAAAAAACCAAACTAAGAACAGATATTTTGCCAAAACTGGTAAACTTATTATGTTAAGTAACATTGCCTATAGAGTATCAGTTTTACAAGGAAAGGAGTATTAAAGAGAGTATTTTCATTTTAAGTAAAAATCAATGCATTTTTTTCATTCATCTAAAATACTGTGAGTGCCTGTATTGTGCCAGGCACTGTTCTACATATGGGGATATGAGGTTAACAAAAAGAGTCAAGACTCCTCTTCTCATGGAGCTAAAATACCAGTGAAGGGGATAAATAACAAACAAACATAATGTCAGAAAAGAAAAAGTGTTATGGATAAAAATAATGCATGATAAAGAGACAAAGAAGGTCTGGTGGGGGTGGTGGAGAGGCAGGCTGCTGGCATTCTGCTGATGCTCATGACTCAGTCTCTTCTGATGGTTA
This sequence comes from Cacajao melanocephalus, assembly GCA_963573385.1. Classification (NCBI taxonomy): domain Eukaryota; kingdom Metazoa; phylum Chordata; class Mammalia; order Primates; family Pitheciidae; genus Cacajao; species Cacajao melanocephalus. The sequence continues at coordinate 954 of CAUYLG010076399.1, forward strand.
CTGCTAAATATTTCGAATCTCCTTCTTCAAAGGAGGGAATGCTATTTCAGACAGGCTGATCAGAGAATGCTTCTCTGAGGAGGTGATATTTGAGCAGAGAACTGAACCCATGAGTGGAACAATAGAACTCTAATAGACCTCCTGCCAATGGAGGGGTCAACGGCATAATTCTTTTGGAAAGTGAAAGACTAGTCACATAAAAATGTTCGTACTATCTGCTCCCCCAAATAACACAACAATTGGCTCTGAGGAATAATCCTAAACATGGTATAAAGCTTTTTTACACAAAGAAGTATTTATTATTGTATTGTAATAGGAAGGATTCAAAAGAGCCTAAAGAGCCAATATCAGGAAAATGATTATAAGAGCATAGCATGAGAACAGGGTTTCTCTGTCTTGGCACTATTGACGTTGTGTTCTGCATGATTCTTTGTTCTGAGGACCGTCCTGTGCATTGTTGAATATTTGGTGGCATCTCTGGCTTCTACCCAGTAGTTGCCAGTAGCACCCCTCACCCTCTGGCCAGTTGTAATCATCTAAAATATCCTCAGACATTGCCAGACAGTGTCAAATATCCCCTTCTTTGAAATCACTATAGTGGATGAAAGATTACTTAGCCTTGGCAATGGTAGGCTTATAAATTATGTGTAATAAAAAAAACCTACATCACTATAAAAAGAAACATCAAAATGTATTCACAATAAGCCACAATTATAAAAATAAAACAATGTATGGAAAAAAGCTGTGAATGTGTTAAATACAAGGAATGATTTTTGGTGTGGGTGGAAATAATTGAGACTTACCTGACTTACCTGGCTTCATTTATTTTCATTTGTCTCATAACTGATTATCGTCTCAGAGTTAAGGATCAAGAAAAGAGAAAATCTTGCTGTATCTAATGGGAATTTTCTTTTTAATCTGTTTCAGAGTATATTTATTAACATTTATGTGAGAATGCTTAATTGATATGACATACATGTTACTGCGTAATTATTTTCTGTTGGACAAGACTCTATAAGTCATATTACTAAATAAATAACCTTAAAGGGCAAAAAAAGTCGGTATCTCCTCAAAGGTTGCTTGTTTCTGGGACAAAGACTAAGGGAAAAATAGACAAAATAATTAAGGTGACACGTACTACTGATTCAGATCAGCTTATGTTTAGACATTGTGGGTGGTGATAAAACAAAACTGTAAAAAAAAAAGAGGACAAGGAGATAAGGTTAGAAAGCAACCAAGGAATTCAAAATTAACCTTGTGTCCTTCCTCACTGGGAGGGTAAATAAGAAGTACATTAATTCTTTTTGTATCTTGTAGAGAAGTGCTTATCACCATTTGGGGATTTGTCACGCTACTATTTATGGGGCTTTTTGTGCGTACCTATTTCTATTTCATAGCTCCCATGATTATTGCTTTAAAAGAAAAGCTCCCATAAAAAGGAAAGCTAATTAATTTTAGCTCTATTTTAAGAACATGGTAAACATTTCTCGATATTGCTTGAGGTAACTGGGAGCTCCCTGAAGTGTTTTTGCTATGGAGCAATGGTTCTGAAACTTAGGCATGCATTAGATTGTTGGACCTAGTCCTCGGAGCTGCTAAGAGTTAGATCTGGGATGAGAATCTGAAATTTGCGTTTCTAACCAGTTCCCTGGTTTTGCTGAAGCTACAAATCTGGGAATTGTACTTTGAGAGTCACTGATTTAAACAAAATTTCTCTGGCTTCCTGTTGTGGGCCCTGAGCTGAGGGCATCCTTAGGAACCTGTGAGCTCCTTTGTAGGTAGTACTATAAAATACTCCTGGCTGAGGTAGGGGACTGCTGCAAGCATCCAAGCCTGCCTGCCTAATGATTCCATTTTCCTGTCTTTCAGTTCCACGCGGCTCTTGGATCTTTATGATTTGTCTCAACATGGGTCCTCTTCTCTTTTTCCATTCTGGAATGTTTTAACTCCTAGTCCTTGTCTGTCTTTTCCAATCCTCTGCTTAGCTTGACCTTTGCTTATACTAGAGTCTCTGACTAGCAAATCTGCCGACTTCTAACTCCCAGCTAGTTTCTAAACCGGAGTTCCTAACGTTTCTTGGTACCTGATGCTCTTAGTTCATCAGTAACATTTTCATAATTCTGTGTCTTGGTCTATTCAGACTGCTGTAACAAAATACCATAAATGTGGTGGCTTACAAACAATGTAGATTTATTTCTCACACTTCTGGAGGCTGGGAAGTTCCAAGATCAAGGTGCCAGCAGATTCGATGTCTGGTGAGGGCTTGCTTTCTTAGAGACAGCTGTCTTCTCATCATACTCTCTCACACAGCAAAAAGAAGGGTCTTGCTCAGGCCTCTTTCATAAGGACACTAATCTCATTCATGTGAGCTCTGCCCTCATGACCTAATCACCTCCCTAAGGTCCTACTTCCTAATATTATCTCCTTGAGGGTGAGGGGATAAATTGTGGGGATTGTGGGGAGACATAAACATTCAGATCATAGCACTTCCCAAGGCAAAACAGACACATAATTGTTCTGTTCACTAAGTAGTTAAGTTCAAATAATTCAAGAGTAAAAGTTTGTGTAGTATCTGCACATGTTGCTGTGTTGTCCTCACAAATGGAAAGTTTTGTGACTTCCCTGTATACCTCAATGCACAGTTTGGGACCCACTGCTCTAAACCCTGTCCCATTAAACCCTCGCCCATCCTACTAGCCTTTTTTTTTTTTTTTTTTTTTTTGCTGCCATCATTATAGGGGGACTCAGGTCCACAATTTTTTGCCACACACGCCTCAGCACAATGTTCCCAAGCAAACCACAAATTGATGGCAATATTTATATTTATTTTTGCAATTCATTGGATAGAAACCATTTGAACAATGTTTGGTAAGGTGTTATTCTCATAAAAACTTATTTCAAAACAAAGGTATTTCTATTTTCCACAGAAGTTAAAATTACATGCTGAAACAAAGTTAATGACTTAGATAACACAATACAATGTCAGAAGACTGGTAAAGTAAGACCAGATAATAAACTACATCATTAAACTAAACAATTACACAGAACTAGAAAACTGATTCAGTAGTAAAATATAAAATCTACAATTATAAATATAAATTTGGTCCATGAAGACACCAGGGCAGTATTTACAATAAGTAACAGATTATTTCTACTTTAGGTGAATACTGAGTTGTAAAATGTTGAATATCATAGGGAAGGCTGTTTTATTTACAGTCTACTGTATTAAAAGTTATATTTCTAGCAAACCTGATGATTGCTACAAATACACCTAAAAATTTGACACTAAAAACAAACATTTTCTGTAGTTGGGAACTGCTAATCTCTATAAATTGAAATTTTCTGTTAAAATCAATACAGAAAAAAAAAATACCACAATTCCATTCTTAGAAATACTGTAAAATTCAATCATTTTAGTTCAAACGTAATAAGTAAATTACAAGTCTTGCAAAAAGGCACACATTGTTAATGATATAAATTTGGCAGCAGAATCCTATGTCATGAAAGTTACTGTCAGGTGATGGGAAGTCAACAGATAACAGAACTAGACTGATTTTCCTGCCTAATTTTAGGAAGAGGAAAACAGTGCTCAGATGTGAGTTCCTCCGCCTCTTTCTGTGTTAAACTAAAGACTCTAAGCTCTCAGCTATATTTCCATCAGGCAGTGCTGCACCATTACTGTCCAGAGAGGTGGATGGATTCTCTTCCTGCCTTGTGCTCACAAGGCTGAGGACCACTTTGTAGAGAAACTGATACTGCTCCTGGAGAACAAAAGATGGGTGGTTATAAACAGGAAGCTCAGTGAAGACATACATTTGTAAAAGGAAGGAATATTTTTAGACACACCGGCACTGTTTATGAAAGGGCAATGTGTTAAGGGCACTGTTATACTCAGCAGATGTACACAACCTATACTGATGTCTCTTTTTGATTAAATTAACTTTGCAATTGCCAAATCATTCACTGACCTAGACAATTAACCTATACACATTTGCCAATAATAAGCACTTTCTTCTTATTCATTTACTTCATGAAATCAGAAGGTGATGTGACAGAGTTCTGTTAACTTGTGGGGGAAACCGTTTGACACTAGGCACCAGTAACTCACTCAGAAACAAGTTTCTTCTTTCTCTGCTTGTTAGAAGGCCCACTGGGTCTGCCTCTTTATGGACAGGTCTCAGAAATGACTGTACTGTCAGCCTGGGACCCATGGAGAATGCAGTCCTTCACAATATAAACTGTTCACCAATAAGAGGAATTTCATATTCTATCAGCCCGACTGGTCCTATGCTCTGCTATGAGCAAAGGTAAGTACCTGCTCTACTGTGGTCTCAAAGTAGTGGCACACAGAAGAATGAAACAGTTTTTGTCTTACAGATGCCATCTCAGGCAGTTTGGGGAGAGGCAGCTACAGAGAACCTGAGCCAATTAGCAGCATCATAGCCAAAAACCATTAGGCCTATATGTGAAGCGGTGCATTATTAAATGCATTCCTGAAGTGTGCATCTCCAGAAAGCAGTTTCACGCAGCACAAGCTTGATACAACTCAGCTTCCCCGAATGAGACTTTTAATAGGATCTCCTCTGCAGTGCATGTGCACAAAGATTACCTTGACCTCCTATCAACTGGTCTGGGCTGGAGCTTTAAAGAAGGTTCCTTTATAAGGCCCTTAAACCGACCAAGGAGCTGAAGATAAGCCTATGACTTCTACATTCACCTAAGCTTCTCCAATTGGACTATTTGCATTGTTTACTATTACGCAGAAAGGCAAACATGAGATTTAAAAGTTTTGCCATATATTTTCTGAAGGATAAATTTTAAATGTCTATTGTTCTATGGATTGTGGACTTGTAATTCAGCTTGAAAACTACATGGTGATGTTATCAGTTAATATGATCTTTCTTGATACATGATAACAAGATTTCAGCAGCCTCTAGGAAATTAGTAGTACTCTATCAGTGAAAAATTTGGTTCACGGCCTTGTTACTTACAATGTCAGCAAAGACTCCTGGCCTCATCAGATTGATCATCTTGGCTACCTGGTAAACATCCATGGAATTTTCTTTTTCTAGTTGATGCATAAGGGTTGTCAGAGCACAGAAAGTTCCTGCAGTCACTCCTCCGTGCCTTGTAAAAAAAGGGAAAGGAACAAATTCTCCACTGAGATGCACCAAACACTCACATTTAGAACTCACAAAACATATAGTCTTGCCAATTTTGCAGTAAAAACATGAAACTTCTAATGAATTGTCTCTCTTCACTTTTTGCACAAAGAGCTATGATTTAAGGTGAAATATTGTCAAGTGTTCATGATATTAGTAGCGGCATACTTTACAGAAGTTTAATATTTGCTTATGGTTTATTATTTGTATACTATGAAAGGGGTCGGCAATAATAAAAAATAACCTAACTGGGAGTATGATATAAATACATGTATAATACATATATAAATGTATAAATACAAATATAACAAAGTATATTATATATATATTAAAAAAAATAAGTTCAGCATATGTATTTTTTATTTGTTTATAATGAAATCCTGGAAAGTTTTATTGGATAAAATTTCTTGTTTCTGATAAATAAAACCTGTATCAATTTCACTTCTATGCCAGGAAATCAATGACTGAAAAATGCCTCTGGTTGGCTGGGTGGCTCCTGTATAATTTTCACTGCTAAAACACTGACTTATTATACAAAGTGTTCTCAACATCAAATGCAAGAGCAGATGCTTGTGATCATGAACCCATTCTCTGTCTTCAACAGGGACTTCAAGTAGAAAAAAAAAAAAGAAAAAAAAAGATATTCTGTGTTAACTTTATTGATAAGATGCTGATAATCCACCATGGCTGAATCATCACAGTGGGTCCAAAGCATTAGGTTTGTCTGAAGACAACAGAAATATACATATGCCCAGAGAATGTGCAGATGTGAAACAAGGTAACATGTGGAACTTACTCATCATGAACAATCATGGGCCCATCCCTATTGGCAGCTTCTTCTTTTATAACACTTATAAGTTCAAAAGTTTTACTAATAGGGCTATCTGGATTTGGCCATTTAGGACACTGAAAATGCCTCACTTCAAGTACATAATCATCCTATAAGAAGAAAAAACAAAGTAATGTTAGTGAGTGACAGTTTACCATGAGTGGAATCATTGAGGAAAATCAGGAATTACAGTAAGGTAATAAAACCCAATGGCAGGCATGAGTGAGCAGCAGTAGTTGTGGCACATATATTATAGAAGGAAGAAACAGTTGTGATGCCACATTTACCATGCATAGATTTACTCCGTAGGATCATAAAATGTAATTTCTTTTCTTTATTCTAAAAATAAACTATCTGAGGGTGAAATATGTCAATGCTTACAAACCATGAAACTATGTACCAAAGATGTATTTGCACTACTAAATTCAAATTTATAAAAAGAAATCATTGGTGTTAAAATTTGTTTTGAAAATAGCATATACTTTCTTCATATGTCAGTAATCTTCAGGTTTAAGTAAAAGAAGGAGATTGCATGACACAGTGGATAAAACGCTGGCAAGGAGGTGGATATCTAGGTTCAACTCAGATCTCAATTTTGATTCTTAAGTGACCAATAAGACTATGACTTGATTAAATCCCTTAAACCTCTGACCCCTAGCTTCCAAAAGTGTATTTTTTAAAAAATAATACATTTAAAAACAAGTAGCAGAACCTAATTTTTACATGAAAGTGCAAAGGGCCAAAATAGCCAAGATACTTAATACAGAAGAAAAACAATAGAGGAAATTAACTCATCAGATATCAAGAATTACTCTAAGCTATAAGAAGTAAAACACTGCCACTGTGGCTAAGGGATAAACAAAGTGACCAATGGAATAAAATATACATCCAAGAACATGAACATACATTTATAACTATATGAATGACTGAACTAATATTGTTAATCCATGTTCTATTTTTTTAAAGTCAGTGGTGGGTAACAGTAACTTATTACAACATTTTTCAACCTTGTACATATCATATAAACAAATATATTAAATATTTAATAAATTCTTAAAAATAGTACTCATAACAAATAGATAAATAAAAGGCCCCTAGCTTTTGAGCTTCACCTGTCTACTAACCTCAAATGTTGTGATATTTGGGCGAAGTGACTAAAAATGTCTGAAGTTAATGAAACTGTCCACTTTAGTCTTTCCTTCTTTTTTGACCATTGTTATCGAAGTACTGACGATTACTGGGTTGGGCCCCTGGATTATCAAATTGTCCATGATAGCTGATTTACATAAATGAGACGTACTGAATTGGGATCAATCAGGAACCTTTATTATCTAGTTTATTTTCTGCATAATACTAGGAGAAAAACAGTGCTGATTTCCCAATGCCAACCAAGATTTTAAACATAATTGGTAATCAAGACAATGGGTGTGACAAGATAATAGGTATCTAATGATTATTACTCTTGTAATAAGCTTTCTTACTAACCGGGAATAATGGGAAGAAGGCATGAGAGATGGCAGATCTAAATGGCTGCTACTAAAGTGGTCAGGGAATAATCACAGGTAGAAATTACAATGGAATATTAAGAGCTCTCGGGGACCTTAGGAGCCTTCTAGTTCTTGCCCCTCATTTTACAAATAAGGAACCTAAGTCACTTTTCCAAGGCCACATTGCTCATCTGTGGCACTGAAATCACCATGTTCATGTCTTTGTTTGTTTTAATCAGATAGGGTACTATTCTGCCATACTGTTTATATTGTTAGTTATTTGTATTATCAAGTTCATATGTTTTGGTCATCTAAATGTTCTAGGGAATAAAGAATCTTCTTGTATACCATATATGTACTAGTTTTCAGAATTAGGGAAAAGTGAAACAGTCAAATCATTTGGAACATGATATAATCTTTGTCAAATTGAGAAGATACTCTGAAACTCACATGCCTTAGACATCATTATTAGTATATTTTAGTATTTTACTATAGCTCTATGTAAATAATTATTGACAAAGAATTCAATAATAGATATTTGCATATAATTAAGAGTTTAGTAAAACATTATATTATCTTGTAGATAACAACAGTATCTTGTGTGATAGATAACCAAGACTTGTAAAATATTCCTAGTTTATTGTATTTCATGCTTTCGAAGCACTTCACTTAACAACTTATTACATCACCATCACTCATCAACTTTTACTTTTTTTTTTTTTTTTTTTTCCTGAGATGGAGTCTTTTTCTGTCACCAGGCTAGAATGCAGTGGCATGATCTCAGCTCACTGCAATCTCCGCCTCCTGTGTTCAAGCGATTCTTTGACCTCAGCCTCCAAAGCAGCTGGGATTACAGATGTACACCACTACACCCAGCTAATTTTTTGTATTTTAGTAGAGACGAGTTTTCACCATGTTGGCCAGGATGGTCTCAATCTCCTGACTTTGTGATCCTCTCACATCGGCCTCCCAAAATGCTGGAATTACAGATGTTACCCAAGTGCCCAGCCCACTCATCAACTTTCTACATTGGTAGAGAATAGTAAGTTTCAGTAGGTAGTATTTTTCCCATTTTACTTAAGAGACTACAAGGTGAGGGCTTATATTAAAATACAGGAATTATAATTAATAAATTTATTCTTTTAGCATGTTTATCTTCCACCTAAGTTCTGTCAACCACTAATCTGGAGTAAAAGAGCTTTGATTTCCTGCATGTGTAAAATTCAGGAATGATGTATGACTGATTAATTGTTTAACGATTCTATACCATTTTGAAAATGAAAGTGACAAGGTAATTTGATTATTTGGGTAACTGTCTCAATTGGGAAAAAATCAGAATCATGCTTTTCATTTCTAGGAAAGATCTTTAGGTCAGAATATGTTTAACATGTGTTTAAGATAAAAATAGTGTCATTTAACTTATATCCTTACCTGTGTAGCTTCTAAGATAAAGTCCTGAATTATAAGTTTTTCCTCATTAGATAAACATTTGTGTTCTTCAGCCATAAGAGTTACCTTAAAGCTCTCGCAATTTATAGGCTCATCTTTATTTGGCCAGTAAACAAATTCATCTTCTGCCTGGAGGATTACAAATGAAAGAAGAGTCTAGATTTTAATAAAATGCCGAATAAGTCAGATTGTGAAATAAAGTTAATTAATGGGCACAGAAATTTCAACTCAAATTTTTTCTTTGAATCTGAATATTTACTCTTAAAATCTTCCTGGTGCCTTCAATTAGATTGATGTGCTGAATAAAATATCACACTTAGGAACCCAAACTATTGCTTTATTATTTTATGCTCCTAGTTTATCAACAGCAATGTTAAGCTTGCTGCTTTTGTAATTGATAACTGAGTAGGGAAGACTCAAGTAATTTTAAGAGCTCAGAAATTTCCAGCCTCATGTGTAATGGTCACACAATAATTTTATAGACAAGAACTGAATATCAAAGCTAAGGAAACATGTAAATACTAAATGAAATATTTATTTTACTCTTTGGGTTATCCAAACACATATGAAAAGGGGGATGGGATATCCCTGCTTTTCTCATACTAAAAAAGTCCTTTCTATACTAGGAATTCACTTTATTATAACTAGGTCTTTAAAAAAAATTAAAGACCACCTTACACTTAGGGAATCTATAAATATTCTAACACATTTTATTTCAAAAATGTAAATAGAAGCATAAAGACTGATTTCATTTATGGCTATCATTCTAATTTTCTTAAGTAATGTCACAAAACACATACATTTAAGTTAATTTAAATCTACTTTAATTTAAAACTTTTATTATCACTTTGACCTAGGAGATTGTATAATGAGACCAAGCTCAACAGTAGACAAAAAGTATTTCAATTACGTTATTTATAATTTGAAAACAAAATTACTTTGCTTGTTTGTATGCTGGACTTTTGGCTATTTGTAACCTGATATTCCCCTGTAAAGAAATACCCAAAGGTGGTCTAACAGACTTACCATGTTTTGGCCATCAGGAATCATAACCACCAGTTGGGCATTATGGTCCCATATCATCCTCCAGAAATCCTTGATGGTATGGAGGAGAGGGTGCTGGGTAATGATGAATTCATTGCTCTGGTAATAGCCCTACAAAACCAAAGAATAGATAAAAACAACACTGGTGTATGCCTTCAAACATTCAGATAAATATTTATACATCAATGGTCCTTAAGTCAAAATAGACTTTTGAATTGCAGATTGTGTCTATAGGTAGTAATATGATTATTGTAGCTAACGCTTACTGGGCGTTTCCTATGTTAGGTGTGGCACTATGTGTTTTCTTTCTCTTTAGTCATTTGTTCCTCACAGCAGTACTGTGAGATACGAACTATGATCTCCACGTTACAGATGATTAAACTGAGGATTTAGAAGTTAAGTGTTGTGCCCAAGTTTGCCTTAAGAAATCACACATAGTATTCAAGGTTACCTATCATCTTGTAGTGAATGTTTATGATTTTTATGTTGTCTTGGCATTCCTTTTAAATATAAGTTGAACTTTCTCATGCCAGAAGCAGGGTTCAGTCACCCTTAATACAGTTTTCAGTTCTACATCTTCCCATCCCCCAGTTCTTTTAAGTTACAGATCCAGGTATCTAACTTACAAAACTGCTTCATAGTGACCATTTCACTATGGAACAGCTAGATACAGCCTGCTTGGCTGGCCTCACTGACCCTCATACCTACATGGACTCTGCAGACATGCCACAGTAAATACCTCTAAGTCACTATGTGACTTCCTGAGCCTTGTGCCTTCTTGCTTTAAACCCATCAAGTAAAACTCCCCATGGAAAACCTGCTTAGATAATGCTCTGGATCCAATAAAGACCCATGGGTTCTTTTCTCTGTTTCCCTGCTTGCTCTGCCTAAGCTCTATGCATGGAACCTCCGGTGCCATGAACTCCTCAGGGTCCATAAAATACTAAAAACTCCAAACTTTCATACTGTGGTTCTGTCATTGAAGACTTCAGGTGAGACTGCTCAATGAAACCCATGCAGGCGGATCCCATACTGGTGCTTTTCCGACTGGGCCTCTGGTGGCCACTGAGGATGATAGCTATCAGCCAAGCTGATAGAGTAACTTGAACAGTTTCATTCAAAACACATCTCTAAGTAGACTTACCAAACTGCTTTGTGGATAGTGTCTCTTACTCTACAGACAGTGGAAGTCTACAGGAGAGTTTACATTTCGCACTTTGGTGTCCAGACACCTTGGTTGCCTCTACAAGAGAGGAACCAGGGAGACACCTTGCATACTTTGCTACAGATACCTAGAAACTAGAGCTATTGGATTAATTGTGATGTTTATACACTCTCACTTTCTTTCCTCTCTTTTTCTTTCTTTCAAAAAAAAAAAAAAATCCTGGCTATTCTAGCCCCTCCTGCTTTCAGATCCCATTCCTATTACCCATTGGCTCATTCAAAATGTGAAATATATTTAGATGCCACTACCACACATCCCTGTGTTTCCTGCATAGATATTCCTTAATATTTTCTTTGTTGGATAAATAGAACAGAAGTTTTGGAATACGAATTAGGAGCTTTTCATCTGGAGCCAAGCTCCGTGATTGATTGACCTAAAATGTTAACGAAGGTCACACAACAGCTACTAAAGCTCTCATCCCTCACACAGAAGACATAAATGCAGAAGGAAAGCATTTTATCTTTAGAAATCCAGGTACTGTAACAAGCCCAGTTTGCAGGGTGAGAATCATGCTGCAAACCTGGAGTGGTGATGTCAGTGAGGTTGGGCTTTGCTGAAGCCAATGAACCCTGGATTTGCTCAGGGGCTCTGCCTTAGTAAAGGAAATAAAGCCTTTTAGATAAGCAGGTATAAGTTCTATATCTACTCATCAGCCCTGAATGGTGAGTTTGTGTTCCTGCATCTAGTAATTTGTCTCGCGTGAGGTTTCTTCAGTCCCAGCACACACAAAAGCATGCTCTTATTTCAATTGTTGCTGCAGACTGTGGTCTTGCAGTCAAGACATTTGACTTATATTTACCGATCATATTGCCTATGCCTGCAGACTCTGCTTCTGGCAGCCCATTCTGGTTTGAATCCCTGTAACACAGTGACTTCTGTGACTTACCATGATATAGGAGGCATTGATGTAGTCTGTGCCTTCCCCACTCAGGGATGAAATGCCAACCCTTGATCTTTCCACTGGAACACAGAATATTCATTGTAAAAAAAAACCATGCTCACAGCACTGAATCATATTTCCCCCATGCCAGATGTGAAATATAGCTGCATTTTTCAAGTTGAAGGTCTCTGATCTGTAAGCTGATTTTTCTATGCATTTTGCATTTTTAGATGAGACTTCAAGGGTTTGTGAGTCCTTTGGAACAGTTACATATGGGACAAAATTAGAAATATTTGAATGTGCTCCATTTGTCCAAAGGTAAGCAAATATTACCAAACTGACTACAAGGCTTTTATCATTTTTAAAAAGTCGTCTTTTTGAGGTTAAACATAACTTACCAGGGATAATGGAAGAAGTTCGGTTCTTTTCCCTGTTGCATTGCTTTAGGGCTGTGGAGTAGTCACTCTGCTGTATATTTGACTGACTCAGGAGCTGGGCAAGAGAGTAAAAAAATACATAGGTTATTTCATTTAAGTCCCCCAAATACTCAAACATACACATACACACACACACACACACACACACAAACACACACCGAATGAAGGTAAGATACTGACTAAAATATATATATATGACATATTTTCCAATAATTTCTTGAATTAAACCTTGCTTTAGTAAACTTCCTGGACCATCTACATTTTACACTAGGGAAGTTAGAAGAAGCAAATAAATCTCTAGTTATTCTTTTACCATTGAGAGAATGTTCCTCATGGCTTATAGATGTGCAACCTCCATTTCCTCTATTTAAATCTCACACAGATGTTTGGAGGTAAATTACATCATGTGTGTGTATATGCATATATGCATATAATTCAATTTTATTTATTCCTTCTGTTATTACTACTCCATTACACAAATAATCTACACTCTGTTTATCTATTCCTCAACTAGTGAATGTTTGGGTATTTGCAGGTTTTGGAATTGTACAGTTTTATAGCTATGAGCATCTCCTGCATGTCTCTTAACGTGCACACGTGTGATAGTTTCCACAGAGCATTGGGACTCATCAGTGTCTAATTTTGACAGTCAGATAAATGAAAAATAGTATATCATGGTTTTGATTTGCCTTTTCTTAATTTCTGTAAAAGTGTAAATTTTAGTGCTCATTAGTCATTAAGATATTTCCTTGATGATTGCCTTTTCATATGATTACTGCATTACCACTTATTAACCTGTAGGGAGTTCTCATTGTAAGAATGTAAATCTATGCTGTGTAGAAAGTTTGGAAATGTCTTCAGTTTCTTTAATCACACAGATATTTACAGCCAATTTATTTTTCTTCTTTAATAGTTTTCTGCAAATTATGATTTTACTTAAGAAGTCCTTCTCCATCCTGAAGTTATTAAGAGATACTTTCCAATACCTTTTATTTTCTCCCCTTTCTTGTCTTTTCCTTTCCTTTCCTTTCCTTCTTTCCTTTCCTTTTTTCTTTTCTTCTCTTTTCTTTTTTTGAGACAGGTCCCCACTCTGTCACCCAGGCTGGAGTGCATGAAACTTTGACCTCTTATGCTCATGAGATCCTCCTGCTTCAGCCTCCCAAGTGGCTGGCACTACAGGTGTGCACCACCACACCTGGCTAATTTTGGTATTTTTTGTAGAAATGGGGTTTCACCACGTTACCCAGGCTGGTCTCAAACTCCTGAGCACAAGAAATCCACCTGTCTTGGCCTCCCAAAGTGTTGGGATTACAGGTGTGAGCTACTGCGCCCAACCCAGTATTTTCTTTTCTAAAATGAAAATGATCTTATAAAAGTTATAAAGGTTTGTTTTCACCTTTAGGTAGTTAATTTATTTTGAATACATTTTACTGTTTGAAGAGTGGTAGAGATACAATGTTACTAATTTTGAAGTGAAAAATTTCCCAATGTTATTTAAAGATAAGTCTTCTGTTTCTTCACAGATATGTAATGTTATCTCTGCCATATAACAGATTTCCTCAAATGCATCATTCCTCTGCTAGATTCTTTTGTTTTCCAATACTATTATATCACATCATAAATCTTCCATATACAGTACAACAGAATTCTTCTATTCCTTATAATTTCCTTTTTACTATTTATAATATCCTTTTTAGTATATTTTGGCTCTTTAGTTTTCCATGCTAAATTAAAATCTGTTCTACATTTTCCATGAAAAATCCTGCTGGAAATTTGATTGATACTGCATTGATTTCTATAGTCAACTTAAGGAGAAGCAATATCTTAATATTTCCATGTATCAACATTATATTTTATTTGGGCACATTTGTATACTTTTCAATTCACTTTATGAATTTCTCTGTATATTTACTGCACATTTTGTTAAGTGTCTTTTTTGAGATGAGGAAGTTTTGTTGTTGTTGTTAATGACTGGGTTCTTTTCTATTCTCATACGTTTTCTAATCACTCAAAACTAACAAATAACAATGCTATTGATTTTTATGTATGTTTGTTGAACTCTAATAAAAGATAATTATTTTCCCTTTTATTTCCCCTGATATTCTTTGTAGGTAGTCATATTGTCCATCTATAAATCCTTTCCTACCTTTTTATCTCTTTCTAGTTTAATCCAACTTCCAGGATAATGTTGAATAATAGTGCCAATAATTGACATTCCTTATATTTTCATGAATCTACTATGAACATTTCCAATTTTAATTTTTATATATGATGTTTATTGTAGTTTTATGATAGATACTTTCTCAAAGAAAGCTTTCTTCTATTTCTGGTTTACTAAAAGGTTTTTTTTTTTTTTTGAAATGAACAATATAGAATTGTATTGACTACTTTTCCTGTATTAATTGACAGGGTCATAACGTTCCTGTATGTAAATCTATTCATATTTTCCAGTGTTAAACCATCATTTCATTTTTGGAACAAACCCTATAAACTCTAACTGCTCATGATATTAAAGAAATACACTGCCGGATTTGAGCTGCTGATATTTTAAATAAGATTATTGATACTGGCCTATAAGTGTCTTATTCTGTCTTTGTTCAGTTTTGGAATCAAAGGTATATTTGTCCAATAAAATAGTGGGGTTAGTTTTCCACATGGATTTTTTTATGCTAACATTTGGAATTTTCTGTTCTTTAAAAATTGGTAAAATGTGACATTAAATTCTTTTGGAACTGGTTATATTTTGAAGGTGGGATTTTAGGCAACTTACTTGATTTATTTAATGTTTATGAGGCTAGTTAAATTTTCTATACATATTTTAATATATTTTTATTTAATTTTTCCTTTAATTTTTTAATTTTTCATTTCTTTGGGTACATAATAGGTGTAATATTTATGGAAAACATGAGCTATCTGATACAGGCATACAATACAAAATAATCACATGACGGCAAATGCAGCATCCATCACCTCAAGCATTTGTCCTTTCTTTGTGTTACAAACAATCCAATGATATGCTTTTAGTTATTTTAGAACATACAATAAATTATTCATTTCCTGTAGCTTTTAAAAGGTATTGCCACAAATATGTTAATAGTATGATTTTGTGTTTAAAAATGTTTGTAAATTATATCTCTATTTTTTAATCTCAACATTATTTACTCACATTTTCTCTCCCCCTTCATCAATCTGGTCACAGGTTTGTCTATTTTAATAGTCTTTGACAGAACCTGCGTTTGGTTTTGTTAAATCTTTATTTAATCATTTTAATTTTCTATTAAATTTTAAAAACTTTTAAAATGTTAAGTAGTGCTTCTTTTGACCTTTAATTCTAAATATTTTATAATTTCCTCTTAAATATGTATATTATTAAAAAGGGTATTTTGAATGCCCAAATATCAAAATTTTTTGGGCAACTTTTCATTGTCAATTTCCAAATTTTACTGTATTACATTCTGAGAAAATGACTGCTATGATATAGACTTCTTGAAATTATCTCTCTTTTCCCTCTGCACCTATTAATAGTTTTATTTTAGAATATGTGTACAATGGCACAGTGTACACATGAGTAATTCCAGGACTTTGTGAGGCCATGGCAGGCAGATCACTTGAGCTCAGGAGTTTGAGACCATCTGGGAAACATGGTGAAACCCCATCTCTACAAAAATATTTTAAAAATTAGCAAGGTGCTTTTTCGCAATGGATTTGCTGCCAGAACACCGGTGTCGTGAAAACTACCTTTACAAGCCAACATGGGAAAGGAAAAGACTCATATCAACATTGTCATCATTGGACATGTAGATTCGGGCAAGTCTACCACTACTGGCCATCTAATCTACAAATGCGGTGGCATCGGTAAAGAACCACTGGAAAATTTGAAAAGGAGGCTGCTGAGATGGGAAAGAGCTCCTTCAAGTATGCCTCGGTCTTGGATAAACTGAAAGCCGAGTGTGAACGTGGTTATCACCATTGAGATCTCCTTGTGGAAATTTGAGAACAGCAAGTACTACATGACTATCATTGATGCCCCAGGACACGGAGACTTCATCAAAAACATGATTACAGGGACATCTCAGGTTGACCATGCTGTTTTGATTGTTGCTGCTGGTGTTGGTGAATTTGAAGCTGGTATCTCCAACAACAGGCAGACCCGAGAGCATGTCCTTCTGGCTTACACACTGGGTGCAAAACAAGTAATTGTTGGTGTTAACAAAATGGATTCCACTGAGCCACCTGACAGCCAGAAGAGACATGAGGAAATTGTTAAGGAAGTCAGCACTTACATTAAGAAAATTGGCTACAACCTCAACACAGGAGCATTTGTGCCAATTTCTAGTCAGAATGGTGACAACATGCTGGAGCCAAGTACTAACATGCCTTGGTTCAAGGGTTGGAAAGTCACCCATAAGGATGGCAATGCCAATGGAACCCACTGCTTGAGGCTCTGGACTGCACCCTAACACCAACTTGTCCAACTGACAAGCCCTTGCGCCTGCCTCTCCAGGATGTCTATAAAATGGGTGGTATTTGGTATTGTTCCGTTGGCCGAGTGGAGACTGGTGTTCTCAAACCTGGTAGTGGTCACCTTTGCTCCATTCAACGTTACAACTGAAGTGAAATCCGTTGAAATGCACCATGAAGCTTTGAGGGAAGCTCTTCCTGGGACAATGTGTGCTTCAATGTCAAGAATGTGTCTGTCAAGGATGTTTGTTGTGGCAACATTGCTGGTGACAGCAAGAACAACCCACCAATGGAAGCAGCTGGCTTCACTGCTCAGGTGATTATCCTGAACCATCCAGGCCAAATCAGTGCTGGCTATGCCCCTGTACTGGATTGCCACACGGCTCACATTGCATGCAAGTTTGCTGAGCTGAAGGAAAAGACTGATTGCCGATCTGGTAAAAAGCTGGAAGATGACCCTAAATTCTTGAAATCTGGTGATGCTGCCATCATTGATATGGTTCCTGGCAAGCCCATGTGTGTTGAGAGCTTCTCAGACTATCCACCTCTGGGTCGCTTTGCTGTTCATGACATGAGACAGACAGTTGCTGTGGGTGTCATCAAAGCAATGGGCAAGAAGGCTGCTGGAGCTGGCAAAGTCACCAAGTCTGCCCAGAAAGCTCAGAAGACTAAATGAATATTATCCCTAATACCTGCCACCTTGGTCTTAATCATTGGTGGAGGAAGAATGTCTCGGAACTGTTTGTTTCAATTGGCCATTTAAGTTTAGGAGTAAAAGACTGGTTAATGATAACAATGCATCATAAAACCTTCAGAAGAAAAGGAGAATGTTTTGTGGGCCACTTTCGTTTTCTTTTTTGCGTGTGGCAGTTTTATTAGTTTTTAAAATCAGTACTTTTTAATGGAAACAACTTGAACAAAAATTTTTCACAGAATTTTGAGACCCATTAAAAAAGTTTAATGAGGAAAAAAAAAATTAGCAAGGCATGGTTGTGTACACCTGCTATAGTCCTAGCTACTCAGGAGGCTGAGGTAGGAGGATCACTTAAGGATCCAGGGAGAGGAAGGTTGCAGTGAGCCGAGATCGTGCCACTGCATTACAGCCTGGGTGACAGAGTGAGACCCTGTCTCAAAAAAAAAAAAAAAAAGAAAGAATATATGTTCAACATGTCTCTCTCTCTCACACCTTCTCTTCACAGAGAGAATAGAAACTCTGGAGTACTCCCTCTGCCTCCAGCCTTGGAGCCTATACGTGTACTACTATGAACATGCACTTAGATTTTACTGGTTTTGAACACTAATTCCTTTACCTGTGTCCTGAATTCCTGCCTCTCTGTACCACTCAGGGTCTCTGCACACTCCAATTATCCCCTTCCCATTAGTTTTTAAAGAAGCTCACATGTCTCACATTAAAACATAAGCAAAGAAACCCCAAATAAACACCCTCCATCTTACTCCCTAACTCAAAGTTTTCTTATAGTTATCTTAATCATTCTGCCCAGAGTAAAATTTTTTTAAAGAGTTATGTAATTGTCATTAATTCCTCAAATCCATTTACTCCTTAACTCCCTGTAATCTGGCTTAAATGCTATACTTTCCTTGCTATACTTTCCTGAAATAGCTCTTAGACAAAGGTTATCAATGACTTATGTCTAAATCCAATGGCCTCCTCCATTCCCAACATACTTGATTTGTCATTAGCACTTGCTATCTCTGTTCATGTCCTCTTTTATGAAACATTATTTACTTTGGATTCTAGTGTATCCCACTGTCCCAAATTTTTTCCTACCTCTGATGTCACTTTTGCCCCTTTCTTTTGTGGGGTAGCCATTCATTGATTAATCAAAATCTTTTCTTAGATAATCCTTTCTAACCTTTCTTAGACATTTCATTTTTAGTTGGCTATCTTATCCAACTCCAAGGTTTCAAGGAACCATCTCTAAGCTGATCACTCCCTAATCCATTTCTTCAGGCCAGACCTCTTTCTTATGCTTCACACCCAGTATCCAACTGCCAAACACACATGTTTATTGGGACATCTCCCAATAACCTAAAAGTAAGGTAGATTTAGACATATTTCACCATCTTCTCCCTCACCACACCCCTCAAGCATCTACCACCTTCTCTTCCTGAATTCTCAATCATAGTGAATGACATCACTACTTTCCCAGTGCCCAAGCAGAATCTGAGTAATTATGCTTGTGTCTTTTCTCTCCTCCTTTACTGCAATGTCCAATGAATCACCAAATCCTATGTTCAACTCTTAAATATATCTTACACAGTTCTTTACTGGTAAGTTGCAACCTTACCTGTATTCCTACATCACCCTGTTTTACCTTTATAATGGCATTTTTCACACTATTTTATTTATTTGCTTCTTTTTTTTTTCTTTTTTTTTTTTTTTTTAGTTACAGGGTTTCACTCTGTCTCCCAGACTGGAGTGCAGTGGCACAATCATAGCTCACCGTAATCTTGAACTTCTGAGCTCAAGCAATTCTCTCACCTCAGCTTCCTGAGTAGCTAAAACTACAGGCTTATGCTACCTACTCAGCTAACTTTTTGTAGAGACAGGGTTTTGCTCTGTTGCCCAAGCTGGTCTCAAACTCTTGACCATGGTCTCCCAAAACAGAGGAATTACAGGTGTGAGCCACTGCACCTGGCCTGTTTGTTTTCTTACCTGTATCTTCCATTAGACTGCAGGCACCGTAGGACTAGGAACTGGCTGTGCTTTATTTATTCATTTTCTAATTCATGAGTGCACCCAGTAACACAAAAGCCTGGCATTTGGTAGGTGTCTGATAAGTACTTGTTAAATAAACAGATACTCAATTTATTTCAAGGAAATTTTTCTGTGGACAAACTTGAATAGATATCTTTTTAATGGGATGGTACAAACACATAGACATAAATTCATTTACCCACTTATGATGTTAACAGGAGAGTAAAATATCTCTCTTTTCAATTAAATTTTGACCCTATAACTGATATTTTCATTTTCATCCTGGATTATTTAGCTTAAGCCATATCTATTTTTTTAATACAAATATGCAGCAGCAAATCATATTTAAATGAGAATTTTGTTGAAATGGGTAAATTTTATTTTTTTTTGTGTGTGTGTAATTTATTTAGGGAAAAGATATCTTAACAACTTAATTACATTTTAACATTTCTTTATTATCTGAAACCCAACTGCGTACTCTTTTTCCCCCTAAGAGGTATTCCTTTATGACTGAGATAAGCTTGACTGAGTAAAACATTTATGACTTTCTGACAGCAGGTTCTAAGCTCAGTATTCACCCTAGTCTTTCTCTTATACCTCCAAAGTCATACAAGGCAGTTTTTTAAAAGGCAAAAGGCCCCAAGGAATTCATGATGGCCAGCATCTTTTATGCTGAAGACTGGGAAACAAAGCAGGAAAAATAAGTGAAATCTTAAGGTTTGTTAACTCTCCTAGGGTTTTCTAAGGTCTTCCAAATTCTTCCTAGATACTCATTCTTCAAAATTTGGCCCTATTTCTCCAGGAACTCTGAGAAGTAAGCAGATAGCACAGGAACAATGTAGAGCAAATAATGTAGCCCCCCTTTCTGTGGAAAGCTACGATTCTGTAAATGCTCTGGTCTCAGCTGGCAAGTCTGGTAACACCTGCTTTCTGAATTCTTTGCCTACTGATTTCTGAAAGTCAGAGAGCTGGTATTGTGGGAAGTACAATATGGACAAAACACATTCTCATCTCTGGCTTATGGCCTTGAGACAGGGTGAGGGGGAGAAACTGGGGTTGAAGAGGCTACTATTCCAGTGTGTACTACTCTGGTCCAGAGGTTTCAAGTGAGACACAGATTTTTCCAAAGAGTATCAGGAACAGCCTGAGCCACAGCACTCATGTTTAAGTGGTCTGCTTTTTTTTTTTTCAAAGTAAAAAGAGCACTTACATAGCCTGTTTTATAAGTTCTTTCTTTTCATTCTGTTATGCTCTGTGCCCCTCTTTTCTCAACCAAGTTTGCATTTATAAAACTTAGTTTAAGGTTTCTGAGAACTTTTCCTCTTGCTACTCAGAATTATGTTTCTCCTTGAAATTTACCATGTGGCACTGTGGCCCACAGTAAGGAACAATGATGGCTCAAATACAAAGCCATTGTACCAACACTGCCCACTCACCATGACCTGGTCAACTCGAATGAGAAGAGGCAGGGACATTGAGTTCTCTAGTGACATCCAAGAGGACTCACCTGAAATTGTTTCTCTAGCTTTGTTTTGCCTGTTGGTCCAGGAATGAGGAGTGCATTAACATAGGCATGAATATGACTGTCCAGCACCTCAGTTTCTTTACTAAGTATGGCCTCAACCAGTGTATCATGAATGAAGACATACTGCTCCTGGAAAAACAATGACAATAAGAAACATTGCTTCAAGTTTTCCTCATATGTATCTAGCTACAAACATAGTACTTTCCATTGACAGAACAGGAGAGTTTTACAGAATGAAGGAGACCCACAAAAGAGTGCTTACTAAACTTGGAAGGAAGTCAAACAGAGGAAAGGAAGTGGGCCACGGGAGAAGGAATGTCTTCTCATTCCTTACCTCTTCATTTATTGTGTATTGTTGGGAATACACAATAGGGCAGGAGGCAGGAAGAGTTAGTAAGGCAAAGCAATATCCTCTCTGCCTATCCTTCAAATCTGACACCGCTACACTTTGTGAGAGGGCTTTCCTGACTTCTATACTTCTGGTGGGCCTACCCCTCTGGCAACGCCAACTCTTCTTTTCGCCAAATTAATATATAATTTAACTCAATTTTATATACAGTTGTTAACAGTTCTCTGATACTTCATATGTGGGACTTTTCCTTGGTCTTATGTGACCAGAATATCATATTTTAACTTTTATTTTAAGTTCAGGGTACATGTGCAGGTTTGTTACACAGGTAAACTTGTGTCATGGGGTTTGCTGTACAGGTTATTTCATCACCCAGGTATTAAGTTTAGTACTTATTAGTCCATTAGTTATTTTTCCTGATGCTCTCCCTCCTCTCACCCTCTACCCTCTGATAGGCTCCAGTGTATCTTGTTCTTTTCTATGTGTCCATGTGTTCTCATCATTTAGCTCCCACTTATTAAGTGAGAACATGTAGTGTTTGGCTATCTGCTCCTGTGTAAGTTTGCTCAGGATAATGGATGGAAGAAAGTTTGGTTTGGTTTGGTTTTGAAGCCCACTCAGCCATACGTTTTTGATTGCTTTCAAGTTGCCATGTATAGTTTTCCATTTAAGTTCATTTTTATTTAGAAACAGTGAAGATAAAATGCAGATTTAATGACGTTGTTCTGTGTCACTTATGGGTAAACTACATGGGTTTAAATTGATATAATTTAAGCATAATTTGTATTTTTAAAAATACAAGAATCTATTCATCTACTATGTGTATGAACAACTTGAGATTTTTGCTAGCAGGGATGTGTGTGGACCACTGTAATTAGACTTTTGCTATATCTTCTCTGTGACCAGCGTCATTTTAAGACATTTCCTATTTGGGGTCACAAAACAGACAAAATTTATCTGGCTTGTTCATATATAGCTGCAGTTACTGGTGTTATGGGTTGAATGGTATCCCCGCAAAAAGATATATTGAAGCTGTAACCCCCTGGTAACACAGAGTGTGATCTTATTTGTAAATAGCTTTGCTACAGGTGTAATTAGTTAAGATGAGATCAAATGCAGGAGGAGGATGATTGGTATGCTTGTAAGAGGAGGGAAATTTGAGCACAGACACAGATCGTGAGAAATTTGGCAAAATACATCTGAGTTGTTTTAAACATTGGGACCAGAATCCCTTTTTCATTTTCTGGAGTTTTTTTCTAATACATTACATTGAACGTTTTGTCAATTCATTGCTGCCAAGATTTTTTAAATTTCCAAGACTGGGTTGATAAATAGAAATAATGGTATTTCAATGAAAGAGACAGCCAAGTAAAGACTGAAACTGGAGTTGTACTGCCACAAGCCAAGAAATACATGAGGCTACTAGGAGCTGGAAGAGGCAAGGAAGAATCTTCTTTAGAGGCTTCTGGAAGGGCATGGACCTACAGACACCAGAACTGTGAGACAGTAAACTTTTATTGTTCTAAGCCACCTAGTTTGTGGTACTTTGTTATACAGTCCTAGGAGATGAATACACCTACATTTAGTGACATTTCGTTACCTTAGATGAATAAAGTTATCTTTTTAAAAATCATACCTCAGTTTGTACCAAATAATTCCTTTGTGAACGGATGTGTTTTAAGAAGCCAAATATGTTGACAGTTCCTTCGTGTTGAATCTGCTGCAACATACTATCTAGCACAATATATGTGCCTGTTCTTCCAACTCCAGCACTAAAGAGAACACACATAAAGAAATATTTCAATGTTAAGCATAAAATAAATTTGAAACATAAATCACTACCGGTTGTCATGTTGATTAAAATAACTTCCTTCCTCAAGCAAGTGAGTCACACAATAAATTTAGCAGTTCAATATTGTAAACAGTTTAGTAGTTAAGCACAATGCTTTAAACAAGAAATTTAAAAGTTCCCTTTCAATTTTTTGTCATGTGTCTAATTGCAAAATAACCTATTTCTGTTGGAGATTTAAAAATGTTCAAAAACCATATTTATTATTCATTGTGTATTGTACGAAAAAAGTATTATGTATCAGAGTGTGGCAAATAGACATTTAATCTGACAAAAATGGAAGCATCAGCTTCACCAAATTCTGAAAAGAAAAGGTCTCTAGGTCTATGTTTCCAAGTAGACATGTTTGTAAAGGTTTCTGCATTAATGGGAAAAAGAATTTGATAAAGCTTTTAGCTGAAAATATCATTTCAGTGAGATTGTGAGGAATAAAGCATGACTTCAGTTATTTCTAAAGGGCCATTATCTATTGACTTCTTCAAAGCCTCTACCGGAGGGACAGAATTCACAGACAGGAATTCTTTTCAAATGTTCCGACAAGTAGGAAATGCTAGAGTGGAAAATTAGCACCTGCTCTGCACAATAGCCTGGTCCTTCTCCGTTTGCTGGGAAACAATCCCTGACCTTCAGTGCTATTTTTCTTGCATCTTCCTGTTTTCCTCAGTTTATCATCAGGCTAACAGATTAAAAAAAACTCAAGATGGGTCTCTCAAATGTAACTCCGGAGATAGCAATTAGCATGTGTTAGATAAGCTATATATCAAAGGCAAACACTTGCTTCTGTCAAAACACACTGCTTTGATAATGATACTTCACATAGAAACAAATTTGATCTTTGTGATCATAAGGCTTGGCACACAGTCAGCACTCAATAAATATTAACTGCTATTATTATTTTAACTAAAAACATCAAATAAGAATGTTTAACATATTTTTCCTCTTTCATTGAAATACCATTATTTCTATTTACCAACCCAGTCTTGGAAATTTAAAAAATCTTGGCAACAATGAATTGACAAAATGTTCAATGTAATGTATTAGAAAAATACTCCAGAAAATGAAAAAGGGATTCTGGTCCCAATGTTTAAAACAACTCAAATATATTTTGCCAAATTTCTCACAATCTGTGTGCTTTGGCTTCTGTAATACAAGCCTGGCATCATAACTCTAAAACGGACTGTTAACTCCTAGGAACAGAGGTTGTATCTGAAGCATATTTATCCCATGGTGTTATATGTTGAGGTAGATATTTGTTTAACAACAAAAACATTATTCCACCTGCCTCAAATAGTTAATAAGCTGAAATCCAATTGAACAATCAAATAAAATAATCAGCATCAAACAATACATGGTGATTAGAAATATTCAGCAATCCAATTCTGAGTCTGGCATGTTCATTTCCTAGTGATCAATACTCATGAAAATTAACATATAATTTCATTACCCTCACGTCAAGACATCATTCCCATTTTGGCAACAGCTTTGTTCCATTGATTTCCTTTTTGCAAGTATAAGCAATTCTACGGGTTTAGAGGCACATCTCTGAGACTCACCTGCAGTGGACAACAACAGGCCCCACTGCATGGCGCTTGGCATGGGCTGCTTTTCTCACAAAGGTCAGCACTGGTAGGGAGTACTCTGGTACTCCCATGTCAGGCCACTGTGTGTAGTGATACTGCGTGACCACACGCCCACTGGGTCTTCCTTTCTGGGATCCCTGGAAAAGTTCCAACAGTTAATTACAGTCACACACATGTGTGCGTGCGCGCAGACACACACACACACACACATACGGTTCTTAAACAGCAAGCCAGGAGTCATAGCTTATGTTCAGGGCCCATCATGAAGGCAAAAAAAAAAAAAAGAAACCATTTGTGATGGTTTATTTTGTGTCCACTTGGCTACGCCATGGTGGTCAATTGGGTCAACACTAGTCACACAAGATATTGCTGTAAAGGTATTTTTTTTAGACGTGATTAACATGTAAGTCAGCAGACTTTGAGTAAAGCAAATCATCGTCCATAATGTGGGTGAGCCCCATTCAATCAACTGAAGGCTGTAAGAATGAAGTCTGACAGGCTATGTGAAGAAGAAAGAATTCTCAACAGTGGAACGTAAAGATCCTGCCAGAATTTCCAGGCTGCCAGCTTGTCCTACAGATTTAAGATTTGTTAATCCCCATGATTGTGTGAGTCAACCCTTAAAAATATAAATCTCTCTATCTCTCTATTCTGTTGGTTCTGTTTCTTTGAAGAACCTGACTAACACATTATTCTTTGTGTTTTCTTTCCTTCCCTTGTTTCATTCTCCACTCTTTTTAGTTGAATGTTGGGATTGTGTCAGGGCCATCCTATGCATTTGCCACACAAGGTAGGAATTTCCATTCATGCATCACATTCGCTGTAAACATCAGCAACAAAACCAACCTGGCTCCAAAGCCACAGCTGGCTCTTAGAGACTAGACAGAACCTTTTAGGACTGATGGCAGTTGTGATAAGAATATATATATATATATTTATACATATATATATATATATTTTTTTTTTGAGACACAGTCTCACTCTGTTGCCCAGGCTGGAGTGCAGTAGCACAGTCTCAGCTCACTGCAACCCCTGCCTCCCGGGTACAAGCAATTCTTGTGCCTCAGCCTCCAGAGTGCATACCACCACACTCGGAAATTTTTGCATTTAGTTAAGATAGGGTTTCGCCATGTTGGCCAAGGTAGTCTTAACCTCCTGATCTCAAGTGATTTGCCCACCTTGGCCTCCCAAGGTACTGGGATTACAGGCGTGAGCCACACATCTGGCCTATTACAAGAAATATTAATGCCTTTAGTTATATACTTTTTACCCTTTCTTGGTTCTATCACCCATTTACTTAAAAAATGACCAAATGCATTGCTCACTTGATTATGTCCATCATTTGTTGACTCACCTTTTTTATTTTTGTGTTTCTTAGAGTAAAATTCCTTACAGTATAATAGGCAAGCACTTGCACACTCTTCTGAGTGACCAGAAAGTTCCCGTACTCCTCACTACCATCGGCAGGCCAGTACTGATCACATTTCCTCTGCAAAACAAAAAGTAGATGCTACTTCCATATTTCAAAAGCTCCATGTAAAAGTCATTCCCTGAGACAGTGACAGAAATGGACTCCCTCACTCTTTAAAATATTTCATTTTCTTTATAAGTGATTGAAATTAGTTGTGGAGGAGCCTAGGAATAGAATCTGAGAGCTAAAAGGGACTGAGATGAGGTAGCCTAAATTTTCCCCTTTCAGATGAGGTAAGTGAGTCAGAAGATTCAGGTTACAGAGCCAAGACTAAAATCCATGTTCTGTGAATTAAAATCGATTTCTCTCTACATTGCTTTTCAATGAGTCCCATTTACTTCTCTCACAGCATGAAGAATGCATTTAAAAGGCAGATAGCATGATTCATAATAAAACTTTTTGACTAACAGTATTAACAATTTCCCTTTAGCTGTCATATTTATGAGAAAAGAATCCCAACTAACTTTCAAAACATTGGCTCTTTCCTAATGCTGACTCTATTAAAACTAATTTAAAGCACCTATAATTACTTTTTTGGGGATGACATAACAGATTATCTACATACCCTTCCTTTCTCCACGAGGTTTGTTATCATGACGATAACTTCCACGTTATGCTCCCATATCATTCTCCAGAAATCTTCAGCTGTGGATTTCAGTGGGCCTTGGGCAGCAATATAAGCTTTTGGTCTGTTGTAACCCTGAAGAATTAAATGACAAATGTTTCTTACTAACTGACTTATATGTCATCTTTAACTGTACAATACGTAAGTTTTTAAAGTCAGCATACTTTTTCTATAAAAGAAAACCATAAAAAATAAACTTGCAAAGTTGGAGAAATTTGATAGTACTAATCAACATAGTTACTCTTGGTTAGGAAGCAGAAGGATCTCTATCATTTTTGTAAAACAAAAAAAAACAAAAACAAAAACAAGAAAACTCTCTTTGCTTGGACACAACCATAATTCTTTGCATTTTTATTCCAAGTGCATTTAATCCTTATCTATTTACTATGCTTAAAATCAAGTCTTTAATAGCACTGCTTTGAAATGTATTATAAGCAATGGGGCTCAGCTGTTGACAACAGCTAAAAAGCATCTGGAGCGCAGCCTTCTTAACTCTCCTTTGAGGTACTGAGAAGTGCTAATCATTATAAGCAATTTGTCACTGTGTGTCTTATTTTGGACCAGATGTTTTATGAACACAATATGGATTGGCTATTTCCCCACCCAAATCTCATCTTGAATTGTGGTTTCCATAATTCCTGTGTGTTGTGGGAAGGACCAGGTGGAAATAATTGAATCATGAGGGCAGTTTCTCCCATGCTGTTCTCATAATAGTGAGTGAGTTCTCACGAGATCTGATGGTTTTATAAGGGACTTTCACCTTCACTGGGCACTCATTCTTTCTCCTGCCACTCTGTGAAAAGACGCCTTTTACCATGACTGTAAGTTTCCTGAGATCTCCCTAGCCATGTGGAACTGTGAGTCAATTAAATCTCTTTGCTTTATAAATTACCCAGTCTTGGGTATTCCTTCATAGCAGTGTGAGAACAGACTAATATAGAACGTGAACCTTAATCTTTCATCTATGCAAAATGGAAGCATCAACCCCGATGTGGAGATGAGGAAGCTAAAGTTGAGAAGAGTTAAGTGATTTTCCAAAGTCCCACAGCTAGCCAGTGGCAGACCTCCAAATCTCATATTCATTCTGACATGCATGTTTCCTCCACAGGAAGTATGAAACAGTTGTTTGTAACAAACCCACTTTATACTTATGTACTCACTTACTTGAATTCAGTGTTCCACACAGCATTAACCTGAAGTCAGCTAGACTGAGAGGTGCATGTCAGGGAAATAACTAAGTTCTACCGACATTCAGGTGATCTCAGTGAAAAACCAATAAGTTAGTGAGTGGTCTAGTCTCTGGAGAGTGCCAATAATTTTCACAAAGCTGCATATCCTGAGGAATACCCAAAGTTATAAAGGTTCGTGACTGGTTTAATAATCATGTTTGCTTTTTAATCAGTAGTACCATGGACATTTTTTGTTCATCTGCAAAATGGATATCATTGTGCCTGGAGCTCTGAGAAACTTAAAATAAGCACTGGCCCTGTTGTTCACATTTAGAGTTAGAAACCTATCTGAATCTACTTATTCTACCCTGAATGTACACTCCCAGCATAAATTCCTTCCCTCACTCAGTAGATAAACCAGGTAAAATAGCTTGAATGTCATTCATTATGAAATTTTTTATTCATAGGATCTCTTAGAAATTATTTAGTGTTAATTTACCTTTTTTATTATCTATCAAATAACAGGACATTAAGCACTGGTATATGTATGTATGTATGTATGTATGTATGGTATTATGGTATAATAATTCAGTCTAATACAATTTCTATAAAATATTCAATTAAAACATGCTTACATCAACATAATTGGCATTGATGTAATCAGTTAGTTTGCCATCTTTTTCAGCAAGCTGTGCAAGCTTAACCCTGCTATGATCATCTGTAATAAAAAAAGAATATATTTCATTGTAGCACAGACTACTTTTCAGCATAAAGGTCATTCATATTTGCATAATAATTTACCTCATGCAATTAAAATCAACGCAAGCAATTACTTTAATAGGCTTTTTGGGAATACAGAGATGACAAAGATAACAAAGCAAAATATAAAAAGAATCTTCACCCTCAGGAACGTTTCTAAGGTAGTAGGTGAAACTAGGGCATAAACACAGGTGTTAAGTGAGAGGTACAATGTAGTAGAGGGATATAAAAACAGAAATTATTTTGGTTTGAGATTCAAGTTTCTATAGAGGTTGATATCTGAAGTTGGTCTCTTAGATGGAATTTTAAGGTTGGTGATAAGGGTTGTGAACAGTGGAAAGCCTCTCAAAGAGATGGAAAAAATGATGGGGGGCTCATAAAACTAGGGAAGGATGAACAGGAGGCTGATGAAGGAAGAGGAGATAGAGAAGAAAGCCAAAGGTTCCCTAGGAAGTTTCTGTGAATAGTTACAGCAAAGAGCTCTTTCAGGAGGAGCCTCAAAGAGAAACTGCTCCGAAAGGAGGCAGGAGAACAGCTGCCCAAGCACAGAGGAGGTAGGTATCAGACTACTAGTTAAAAGTGGATGGATGCAAAATGTGGTAATTGACATACGGTATAACTATGGTAATTCAAAGTATGATTAAAGGAGTTTGAGATTAAATTCAGTTCTACAGAAAAACTTTATTTATTTGGAGAAGATACATATGAGAAATAAAGTATTACTTGAAGGAAACATGGTAGTTTCACTGGGAATATCATTGTTTTCAAGGATGAAGAAGTGAATACAGACCAAATCATAACAAGTTAAAGAGGTACTCTGGGATATGAATAACTTCTATGATGTTAACAGTTCACACTGATGCAGGAATGTACGTGCAAGTATATGCATGGCAATTGACAGATGGGTCTCAATGTCAGACTGACCTATTTTTGTAGTTTGGTTTTAATATTTTTAGAATTTCTGGATTGTTTTTCTTTATCTCTAAAATAGGACGATTTCCTGTCTTGCCTGGTTGTTTCAGGGATTAAATAAAATAACGTACTTACATTGCCAGCCACATAGTAGATGTTCATCAAATGTTAATCTTTATCCCCTCCTTAATTACCTGATGGGTATGTTCTACTTAGCTTGTAGAGGGAAGTCTAATAATTTTATCTCAAGAGGCAAATGAGTTTTATGTGTAGCCAGCATAGATGCAGTTCAGGAAGACAAACATAAAGCCCTCTACTAAAAAATAAAAATTAGTGTAAGCTCTGTGGCAAGAAACACAGCATCTATACAAATTATGTAAGAGATCATGATAATAAAAGAGAGAAGAGGCAGCTCCATTGGGTTCCAGAACTAGAATGAAAACAGACTTTAAATAACCTCATTGGTAATACCATGCTTATATGAAGCTAGGAAGGGCCACTGCATATATAGAAAGGGTATAAGTAGAAGGTTTTGTTTCTTTGTTTGTTTTGTTTTTGGAGTGGGGAGGGAACATGAAGATGAATTTTAGGAGATGGAGGGGAATATATACCAAAATAAGAGGGAAGAGATACAACCAGAAGTGCTATAAGAAGATAGATGAAAGACAGTAATTTCATAGAAAAATATTAGGTAAAATTGCATTAATGAGAAAAGCTCCTCACTGAGGAGAAAGGGAAAGAGAATTGCTTAAAAAAAAAAAAAAAGGGAAAGAAAATTAAAAGAAGGAATCTAACCAATTCTTTATAAGATCTCAAGAAGAATGCCAAGAAAGGGAGGAAACAGGTAAAGGTAGAAGAAAAAGAGAAAAAGTTTAAGGAAAATGTTATTCAGTTGGTAAATTAACATAAAAGTAAGTAAATCCTAAATGAAAATAGGACCAAGTCATATAAATAATGACAAAAACCACAGAAGAAGACGTACAGTCCATGAAGCCTAAAGAAAGAACTGGATTAAAATTCTAAGTTTGTTTTGTTTAAAAGAAGCAGATGTTACTAATTGCAGAAGGTATTTAAGTCAGAGTGATTATAATGCTACATATTATCTAACACAAGTCTTTTTATTCCCTGTAAAAAAGGCCCTAAAAGAGCCACACTGAGGTCAGCTCTCAGATGACTTCAGGACACTTTTAAAAGTCATGAAAATGGCAATGATATTGAAGTCAGAGCTGATTTAAGGATATACTTACAGGCAACGATATTTATGTATCGATTCTTGTGCTTGTTGTCTGGGTGGTTGGAGCTGTCTGCTGTGATACCTAAGTCAACAGTACAGCTCTGCACTTCCTAAAATAAATTACATGTAAACCACTTTAG
Organism: Cacajao melanocephalus; assembly: GCA_963573385.1. Lineage (NCBI taxonomy): Eukaryota > Metazoa > Chordata > Mammalia > Primates > Pitheciidae > Cacajao > Cacajao melanocephalus. The sequence continues at coordinate 32,260 of CAUYLG010076399.1, forward strand.
CACACGTTCTTTCAAACAACGTGCCTTAAAATATAATAAGGAAGACAAAACAAACAAAATAATCTATCAAATGAAATTTTTAAAATGTTACAACTACTTCTTGGCTAAAAGAAAATGCAGTGAAATAATGCCTTACCTGGTAAAACTCTTTCAGTGTCTAATGAGGGAATGAATGCCAAAAAAGTAAAGAAATCAAATTCCACAGCACACGACAAATGAGAAAAAAAAGCGTTCATATTAGGTTTACAATGGAAAACTATGATCATGCAATAAATACATTTGTCAAATACTAACACAACAGAATGTTTCAAACAGTTGCATGCAAATCAAAATGTCTAATAATTTGGAATCTTACACTTATGTAAAAGTAAAAAAATAACACTTTTAAAAGGAGACAGTGATGTCATACTTTGATGACTTTAAAAACGCAGATGAGAGAAACCACATATTCCATGGTACATTTTGTCATATTAGTCAGATTTGCTAACATCCAAATCTTATTTTATTTGACCATTGTAGCACTATTTGAAACTCTGAATTAGTGATATGCTTTTCTGTTTTTATTTTTCATTGAGTTAACAGCTCAAAGAGTAAACAGCTGTTTACTTCAAAGAGTAAACAGCTTCCTATTAGGTGGTTTGTAACAGATTTAAGACTCAAAACATAAACCATTTCCTAAAAATTTTAAAAATCATACACACTATATCATTTTGAAACAAAATTTAGATAGAATTACCTTCTAAATATTTAATTAGTAGACCTCTTTTAATTCAAACTTCAATAAGTATTGAAAACTTATTTCTGCAAATTTTTTAATTAAAAATCAGTTAATATGCTTTTCAGAAATATTTTCCATGTAAATATATCAGTTTATAATTTATAATTATTTAGTATTATATAATAAAACAAAAGCCTTGTAATTTCTGAGAAAGTAGATAACCCAAATACCAATCTGATTCATCAGCAAATGGCCCAGTCTCCCTCCAAATAAGTTTTTAAGGTTTCTTTTGCAGCAAGTCATTCTGAACAATTAAAAGCAATTTGATGTATGAACCACTTAAAAGGTTTAACACTATTAGTTATTAAGCTAATTATTCAGTTAATGAAAGTTTTCTTGAATCAGGCAGTGAGTTAAAAGTGATGGAATTAAGAAAAAACTTTTAAAGTGAAAACATGAGGTTATTTTATTAATTTAATTATTTTGCACTGCTTAATATTCAAAATTATTTTATAGCTATGAAAACCATGAATCTGCATATGTTGCCAATGACTTATATTATAAAATGTCTATTTTTTCTTATTTTGTTGGACGTTAACTGATAATTTCTATCAGTTAACATTGAAATAAACATTGAGTTAATACTACAGCATGCGTATCCTCTAGCCTATAAAAATAATAAAAAATTTGATGTTTTAAACATGTAATTCTTCACATTAGTCCACTTTACTGAGTACTGCCTCACACTGCTTTCTTATTCAATGTAGCTCTGATTTAGATTTCTATTAGAATTAAATAAATTGGCTTCTATTATTTTAAATTAGTAAAAACATATCATACTTCTCTTTCTTCGATTTCTTAAAACTTTCTAATCTATAACATTTTGTGTCCCTAAATAAATCATGATGGTGTCAGCTCTGGGAAGCAACTACTGGGTGCAGTGGGGAAAGAAAATCAGGAGACAGTGGATTTTGTGATTTACCTCACAGCTCTAATCTAAGTACTTCAAAGAGGGAGGTCCACAGAGCCACTGGGGTTGAGGGAGAAGGAAGCAAAAAGTCAGTATGAAGCTCTCTAGTGGGGAATAGCCAGAGGGGAGGCTGAAGACTGTTTGCCTGCTCACAGCTACAGCAGAAAGGACATGAGTTTTTAAATCACAGACTTGGGTTTGAATGTAACTCTGCTATTGGTTATTAATTAACTTCTATGGAGTTTGATTTCATCAATAATATGAATAGAAATAATAATAAATGACTCCTAGAGATGGGTGAAGGTTGAATATGAAAGCCCATAGTCCAATGACATATAAGAAGGTATTCACAAAGGGTAGCTTTTATTTTCCCACAGTTGTTATTCTTAACTTTGTGCTTATGGCTCCCTATTTTGAAAAATCTGCTTAGCTAACAGTTCAGTGGGCCATGATAAATTTGCAGTAAATTTCTCTGCCCTTCTAAGAGTATTTTAACAGAATATCATTTGAAAAACATTGACTGGTTTTGAAGTTACAATTTTTTTAAAAGAAATGCATATTTTTTTGAAAAGAAGATACATTTTTACTTGTTAAATGAAAGGGTTATGCAAGCTTTTGCATTAACACTGGTGTACAAGTCATAGTTAAGAATTTTTATGTACTTTGGCTAAAAATCATGAAATTTAGTAGTTTAGTATAATTTATATAATTTAGAAAATTAAAAAGAATCACTGTTATTAATTCAGATTTTAAGAAAGAATACTCAAGATTTGTACTTTATGGAAGAAAATGAACAATGTTTTTTATTTTTCCACCAGTACAACTTGCCTTTTAAAATAGAAACCCAAGTTTCTAAATTATATGGTAACGATGACACATCTCCTAAACATACATGTAATTACGGAACTAATATTTTTACTAGAAGTGAAAATGGTTTCACTGTCTTTAGGTCAAGAAATAGCCTACTGCTGAATCTTTGAAATTTTACTATTTTCTATATTATTTAAAATAGACAAATTAAAATCATACCTCAAATTCTTCAGTAAACCCACTACTTGCATGTAAGTCTGCAACATGCTTTGGAAAGTGCTTTATTGGAATTGCTCCAACATCATCTAAGTGAATAAAACAATTGTGTTACGAAAGATAATTTAACAGAAATAAATGTACCCATCATCTATAAAGTAGCTTCTAAAACAACTTCAAAGTTCAATTATTTGTATAATTCCAACTAAATCTCAGCATTCAGTTGTTAAGCAATAATTACCAATTTTCTCTATATTTATTATCAATCAAAACCTGTATCTGTATTTCAGAAATCTGATTTGTTCAGCAATCTCTTTTCCATGTATACCCTAAAGATAAAATCATTTATTTTCAATGTTAATTTATAAATACCACCAAAACCTCACTCCTTATCAGTAGAATGCATCTTATGATGAACAACTTTCTTTAACATGCTTGGATGTTGCATGTAAATTCTGGGAAAAAATGCAGAAATAATATAGTTTCAATTTTACTGTGGACCAAGCATAATAGATAGTACAAGTTCAATTTTATAAAACTGTACAATTTAATGTCTTACAGTCAAACAGTCAGATGTTTACATTTGAAAACATTTTTTCCTTCTCTCTATAAATAATAGAAAACATTTATATGTAGATTCATTAAGAATAATGTCAAAAGCCTTTGGGACTTCTAATCTGTAAAATTTCAAGAATTCTAACTTGAAAATATGCTATGTAAACAAAGTTATTAGATCTGTCAATTAATTGTGAAGGGGGCCAAATTATTTTAACTGGCTCTGATTTTTTTTCTTTTCCTGGAAAGACTTTCTTAGACTGAACATATTACTAGTTCACAGTATGCAATTTTACAAGTGATTTCTCTGACAAGGAAACATCAAACACATTTCACTAGAAACAGTTATTTATATCAACAGATGTTCAGCATTTAGCCCATCTAATATTTTAAAGCTTCAGTTAACAAGAATTTGCTGATAAAAAAAATTGGAATCCATCTGTTTTCTCTCTCTTAGATGAGTGGATCTGAATACTAAAATTGAATTAGTCAGTCAAGCTTAAGAAACACTAGACAAAGGTGTAATTCTACCTTCACACTTACAGAAGGATGTTGCTTATAAGAAGTTTTAAAATTAGATAAGGAAACAAATAATTTATCTCATGTAAGTCATTAGTTCTAGTAAATGTCCTTCAAACCCCTTGATATTATCCTGGACCGCCAACTTCCTTTTACAAGTAGATTACTACCTTTTATTGACAGTCAGGTATTTTGGTAATTTCTTTTATTAATTGGTCTGCAAGTAAGTGAGACTAACATTCTCTTTGCTTTCTGATTTTACACGAAAACATGCATATTCAGGTGATCAAGAGGAAATCTTTGAGAGCAGAACAAATGAAATAAGGAGATACCCTTGGATCACCCTGTTTTGACATTCAAAACAGAGGAGTTTGGATCTCCTGGACAAGTTTCTGATTTTGTATTATTTCATTTGTTAAAAATAAACCATATTGGACTTTGGATAATATTGGAGCTAATTTGCATACCCCTGCTGACGGGATATGCAGAAGGGACATGTTTGGAAGTGAAGGGAATCAAAATGTAACAGATAACTGAGAGCTGTTGGTCTAAAAATTCTAAATATGTTAATGAGACTGTGGTACTAAAAATAAATGTACAGGATTTTAATATAAACTAGAAAAGCAAACAAAACAGTAGTGCTTAAAGACACAGACTTGACAAAAGTGGAAAAATAGCAAAACACTTATAACTCCTAAGCTTACGAGGCGCAAGAATACCATACATAGTTAAATATATATAAATATATATCACATACGATATAAACATATAACAAACATACTTCAACATATACACGTAAAATAAAAAGAAAATGTTTGTCTTTTTTTCTGTTTTTTTAAGTCGTGAGATTTCAGAAGAAAACATCATGTAGAACTTGAGCCTCTAGCAATAAAATATGGAGCATCAGTCAGAGAATTTAGAAAACACCATCTGTAAAATGATCCCATAGATGAATTTCTCCTTTTGTATCCCTAGTTTCATGACTTCTCTTTACTTTTATTGTCCTCTATCTTCCAGATCATACAATTCTAGACTACTATTTTTTTGGTTGCCACTTTTCAATCTAAGATGTTATAAAATGTTAGTTAAATAAGTTGCCTGAGTATGCAATATATCCATCTAACAAACTTGCACATGCACCACTTGAATTTATATTAAAAAATGAGTGACTATGATTTTATTTACAGTGCAAACTCTAGGGTTAATGAATGTCTTTATCAAAATGACCCTGGTTATCTTTGAATACTGTTATTCAGGTAAATTATGATAAAAATAGTTAAAGTCTTCCCAAATATTCAGCTGTTCAACATTTTGAGACTTTTGAACCATACATTCTTTGTGTTCATGGCCTTTCCTACCACTAGCACCACAGTTTTATAGTTTTTTTTTTGTAGATTAAAAAAATCTTTTCTCACATAAACTCAAATAATCAGAAAGGAACTAAGCTTTATCCTTATTTTTGTGATTATTTTCCCATCCACATTTTCTGCATTGACTTAGTCTGACTTTTGTTGCTTGGGTTTCCATTGACATAACCGGAATGAGCAAAAATAACCATTATTCTTAACTAATATTTTATTGCTATGAATTTTTGTTTGTAACATAGTACACCTGAACAGTTATAAATTATTTTATAATGTCATCTGTATGGTTAAGAATGTTTAAAATTAATGAGAACAGACTATAAACCTGAGTACCTGATACATGATGTAATAAATATTTTGGGCAACACAAAAATCTACTAATCTATATTACAGCAATTTGCATAGTACTCCAATAAAAACAAACGTTTTAACAATGTGCTTTTTGTTCAACATCTACCAGCTACTCATGGTCACACTTTAAGCCATTACCTGAAATTGGAAAGATAGGTGTTGGAGGTGTGGATATTACTCTAGGGGACGTACTGTCCTCTAAGTAAAAGTGTGCAGTCTGGAAGCATTTCCTGGAAATAAAAGAAAAAATAATTTATACTACTAGTTTCTATGGATAATAAGACAACTTCTGAGCTGCTTGAAAATTATGATAGAAATCTCCAGAATTAAAACAAAAGCAGATATATACCCAGAAGAGGGATTGCTGGATCTACATCCATTTTAACAAATCACAAGATATTAAATTATAAAATTTATCTCAGTTTTACCTTACCAGATGCAGAGGAGTAAGTAGATATCAGGCATGCTAAAAGGACAGATGGCATTTGAAGTTGTAGCTGGGTTCAAAGTACCAAATGATACTTTGTTAATATGGGAAACCTCAGTGCCCTACGTACTCTTCCACTGTGGCTATAATACCAAAAATGTCCTGTCATCTTGGATAGAGCCAGAGATGAAAAGAAATAATGTCCAAAGCTATTTTCACTCAACATTTAGGTGACCATGTTCTTCTGAGCATACTCAGCTGCTAGCAAAGAGCAGCAAGCTATGTAGAAATGAACTACACAGTGCATAGTATATAGAAATGAACTATGAACTATGTAGAAATGAACTATGTAGAAATGAAACTACACAGTGGTAACATTTTGATGAAAAAGGAAAGTAGCTTTATGCCATAAGAATGCAGGAGTGACAGAACTTAAATGAGAAAATAATGAGCATGCAACCAAAAACAGGGATGGTTTTCTTTCCAACAGATGCTAGCCTTGTTGATGAAGGTTTTCAGAATGAATATATTCAGATTCAATGACAACTATAACCTACAATGTCACCTGAATCTATTTTCATTCAGATAAGAGTAACATCTGGTAAGAGCACACCACAGACTATTAAGAGCAAAGAACCAACTACTGCTGTAAAGTAATGCCAACCATCTTTAATTTTAAAAATTAGGTAATTAAAACGGCTAACGACACTCTTTGATGTAGGTCATTTAATTTATTTGGAGCAATATTCATGAGTGGTTTAATTGAAACACTTGAGTTTTGTTTGCGTGAAAATGCCAATCTCACTTTCCATCTAAACCTTCAATCTATAAGGCATTTATCCTAATGAGTTTTAATGTAACATTTGTTCTTATATAGTGACACACCTAAATCTTGATATTTTTCTAGCAAATTAGTTCCTTTAGATAAAATTCTGGAATGGCTTCTCACTGCAATTAGAATTATATTCAGTTGTTTTAGCAAGGGCTTTAAGACCTTTTTAAACCCTGACCTGGCCCCCGACCTACTTCAGTAGCTTCCTTTCCTGCAACTCTCTCCCTTACCCACCAGGATCCAGCTCACACTGATCCTCTCCTTCACCTTTGAAGAAGCCCTGTCAGTAGCACCTCAAGGTCTTGGCTCTTACCATTCTCCCTGCCTGCCTCTTTCCCAACACTTTTGCATTGGCCCAAATGCCACTCCCTCTGAGAGGTCTCCCCTGATCATGACAGCTAAGTGTCAGACCATCCCATAAGTCACTATTCTTTGACCTTTTGTTTGCTCTGTGGCACATCACTATTTGAAATACTATTATTTATGTTTTTGTTTATTTGTTATACATGTTTATAATTAGCCTCTTCTTATCAGAATGTAAGTCTCACAAGGAAAACTACTTTGTCTCAATCACTGCAGTGTTAGTCCTTAGCACTAAGGCGCATGTGTGTCAGTTTTAGGTAACCCTGAAGTATTTCTTTGGTGAATGAACTTCTACGAGTAGGAGTAGTGTAAAATTGTATAGTTTACTTACAACCTTAATGTCACAAGCAAATAAACAAAAAACCTTAAAGCAACGATGTGCATAGCAAAATTTGTCATCTGCTGTGGTGGTATAAAACATTGACAATCACACCCAAGAGAAGATATATTGAGAGAACACAAAAATATCTTCAAGAGAGAGAAAGTGGTATAGGAAAAAGGTGAGTGGATACAGAATCAAGTGTCAAAGGGATCCTAACTAGGTCAGTATCTTACAAAGTGGAGAGTATGGCAGATTGATGACGAATGAGAGAGATGAAGGCCACAGAAACTATCCCACAAAAGTCCCACGTGAGCAGAACTGAAACCAGACTGTGGCAGAAACTACAGAGAAAGTTTGGCTTATCTGTGCAGCTATGAATGGAGCATGATCTGACATACTGATAGGGAAACACTGGCCTTGTTACATGCTTTTAAGATCACGTAATTAAAATCCCTTTGATTTCTCTAAAATATAGTTGCACAAACTGGTGAAATGTTTTAAAAAATATTTCAATGAATCTTAACATTGTAAAATGCCTTTAAAAAGCTAGTGCAATATCACAGCTGATATAAGAATCCCTTCAAAAGCATCTCTAACCTATGGTTAAGAAGGTCCAGTTTGAATACCTTTGGTGAGGAGGAGATCATTCCTTTTGAATTCTCCTTATTTGCTAGATATTTTTTTCTTTTACTAACTCAAAACTCATTCCCTTCTAAGTGCTTACAAATGGTACTCAAAGAGCAGGTCTTCCTGCTCCACTGCTATAGCTCTAATGAGTTCATATCTATATCCCTTTTACTTTTACCCATTTATTCTAGTTAAATATTTTATAAATATTTATGTTATAATATCCAAGATTTTTCAATACTTAAACCCTACGTGTCTGTTGTCCTCACCCTGTTAGACTTTTTTCTTGAAGTTTATGCTCTAATAATATAATCACATTGCAGACCAATACACCTGCCTTTTCTCTCCTAACTTGGTATTTATCTTCTCTGCTTTAAACATGCCTTTCCTAACCAAAATACCTCACTCGTCAATCTGCTAGGCAAACACTGTCTTCTTTCAAGACAGCTCAGAGGTATCTTCTCTGTGAAATGGCCTTTCATTTTCTAAGCAGCCTTTAGCACGGCAGCTTCTCCTTTTCCACTACACCTAACCCAAGTTTCTGTTCACATAAGCCTATATAAAGACTGTTTTGGCCAGGCGCGGTGGCTCACACCTGTAATCCCAGCATTTTGGGAGGACAAGATGGGCGGATCACCCTGACCAGCCTGACCAAAATGGAGAAACTCTGTCTCTACTAAAAATACAAAATTAGCCAGGCGTGGTGGTGCATGCTTGTAATCCTAGCTACTTGGGAGGCTGAGGCAAGAGAATTGCTTGAACCCAGGAGGCAGAGGTTGCAGTGAGCCAAAATCATGCCATTGCACTACAGCCTGGGTAACAACAGCGAAACTGTCTCAAAAAAAAAAAAAAAAGATTCTTTTGAAAAACATACCCAATCAATCTAAGAATATCTTCATTTTCTGGACATTATTCTACATTATTTTATTTTAAGTATCTTTTCTTAATTGGTGGTTAGTGTAATTATTTTGTAATATATTTGTTTTGCACCTATAACCTTATTAAATTTTTAAAAGATGGGGCCATATCTCTTGATTTTATGCAAACCCAACTTTTAATACTGTGCCAGGTGTAGAATACGTGTTCAATATTTGTTGAATGATTAGATGGATTTCTAGTAGCAAGTAAACCCCACCAATCATATGTTGTTCAGCTGCATCCTGGATTCTCTTACCTACCTGAGCCTTGAATGTGATAACTTAAAATCTCAAAACATTTTGGAGGCAGAGATGAGATATATAATAGTGAAGGATGGATGAATGGGTGGCTGGATGGGCAGATGGATCCATGGAGGATGTACTAATTACTATGACTGAATGGGAAGAAGGCAGCATCTCAAAGAATATAAAATGGTAAATTAAAACCTATTAGCATCGAGGTTGAACATGTTGCTAATGTTCACTGTGGTCTGGGTAAACACCAGTTCTACTCTTGTCAGCTCTGTAATCAAATCATTGTTGGTTCTAAGAAATGAGCAGCCCAATAACACGACTTGGCATTAATTTCCTAATAAGACCTTATCAATAATACCAAAAAGCTTGTAGGAAACATTAAGATAGTATAGGCTAAATTATTGATGAAGGCCATTTGTATATTGGTTAGGTACACTTCGTAGTGCAGTTTTACATTGCATGTGACACTATACTTAAAAGGCAATCTGGTACCAGAAGGCCTCCATTCTGGGTTGGTAGCCATCTTCAATGACCCTCAAATTGGAGTTTAAGATCAAGAGAGAATTCATATTGCTTTTCTTCTCCTTCCCCCCAGCCAAAACAATTGTGTCTGTATGAAGTCCTTTTCTATATTGCTTATGATCTTGTGCCATTTGGTTGGATACAACTTTGATATTTTTTAGGTTCTAACTCTTAAAAAAAGCTTTCAAAAATTTGCCTCAAAAAAAAAACTATTTGAAAATCTTCCCTGTTGAAGTCATTTTTGCATCTTAGAAACTTATGGTTTGGCTCATGTAAATTGTACCTTAAAACATCTGGAAAATGATTTCAAGGCATATTATTTAATGTATGACAAGATTCAGTATCTGTAGTCCATCTGTTCAGTATAAGCAGTGAATGTCTTCACGTCTATGTGCTAAGTGTTGATAACTACGTCACCTGCTAATTATCCATCAGGCATGATGAAAAACGTGATGACTGTTTTAAACTTGTAGACATAGGTCCTTTCAATCAATGGTAATCTGATTATTTAATTTACGCCTTTTCATCACAGTATTTATAATGAAAACCTAGACATGTATATTATTCCATTCCCAAGTATCCTTGTACAAACATGAAACAAGCGTCAGCATCTGCATTTATTCATAGAACCCCTAAAAAAGCTCTGGCTACAATCTTAAAGATGATCTAGTGAACATACCCAAATGGTAAACAGAGGAAAACAAGTCCTAGGTGGGTAAGTGACATGTCCAAGCCATACAGCAAATGCCAGGCAGGACTAGAAAAGAGATCTGGATTTTCTCACTTTGAATTTGTTTTGTCTTTCGGCTAAAATCTGCTTCCTCTAAAGGTTTATACGAAATATAAGGGGAACATGTTGAGTTAGGTAAATTAGGCAAAATAGATTTATTATAACACTTTGAGATTATTTTCTCATTAAAATAGGTTAGAAATATATTTAAATATTTTCTTCTAAGAATTTTATAGTTCTTTGACTGATGTCTATGGTCCAGTATGAGTTCATTTTTGCATATATTGTTAGAAAAAGGTTCAACTTGACTTTTTGTAGGTGGATATTCAATTGTCCTAGCACCATCTGTTGGAAGGACTATTCTTTGCCCATTGAAAAGTCTTCAGTTACTTGTCTAAAATCCATTGATCGTAAACACAAGATTTCTGGGTTCTCAGTTCGATTCCATTGATCTATATGTCTATTCTAATGGCAGTATCTGACTCTCTTGATTCCTGTAGCTTTTAATTAAGGTTTTGTAACTGGGCAGCATGAGTCCTTTAATTTTGTTAAATTCTTAGACAAAAATCTAGAAATAAATCATTGTGATTCTGGGTTAGGCAGCCTTCTTAGATATGATACTAAAAGTGCAAGCAACAAGAGAAAAATAGATGAATTGGGTTTCATCAAAATTAAAAACTTTTTTACTTTAAAAAAGATACCATCATGAAAGTGAGAAGACAACTCATAGAATGGGAAAAAATAATTGCAAATCAGATATCTGATAAGAGACTTGTATCTTAGAATATACAAAAACACACAACTCGGGGTCTCCTCTTTCAGCTTTGGAGCCCCCTTCCCTCTGTCTCTTTACGGGGGAGCTTCTTCCTTCTGCCTTCTCCCATTTTTCTTTTCTATTAAACTCTCTGCTCCTTAAAACAAACAAACAAAAACCACAACTCAATAATAGAAAGAAAATTACACAATTAAAAAATCGGCAGCAAAGGATTTCAATACACATTTATCCAAAAAAGATATACAACTGTCCAGCAAGCACATGAAAAGACACTCAACACCATTAGTCATTAGGGAAATGGTAGAACACTTTAAAAACCATTGAATTGTACACTTTAAATAGGTGAGTTTTACAGTATTTTAGCATTATCTAAATTAAGCTGTTTAAAAAAGTTCAAATATATAAACTTGGAAAAATTCATAAGGACTACATTACTATTAGGACTGCTATTGGTATGACTTTAGAGTTTTAAACCTCTTCTCAGGCTGCAGCCTTCAAAAACATCTTAAATGTTCATATACTGGCTAGTGAAATCATGTTGTTTACAAATGTAGCTTCACTTGAATTTGAATAATTCACACAGACCTTGAAAAATGCACTAAAACTATCATCTTGTGACCAGCACATTATACCCCTAGCATATTATAATCTAAAAATTTATATTTTTAGATCAGGCTGGAGTACAGTGGCATAATCATAGGTCACTGTAACATTGACTCCTGGGCTCAAGTGATCCTCCAGCCTCAGCCTCCTGGGAGGCTAGGACTATGGCATGCACCACCATGCCCAACTAATTTTTAGTTTTTATTTTTTGTAGAGATGGAAGTTTCACTATGTTGCCTGGGCTGGTCTCAAACTCATGGCCTCAAGTGATGTCCTTATTTCACCTTTGCAAAGTGCTGAGATTACACGTGTGGGCCACTGTGCCTGGCCAAACTACTCATATATATTCTACACTATTATACTCTGCATTGAAGTTACCTAAAGTGTTATTTGTGAAGAGAAAAGAAATATCTTATTGAAGGTCAAAGTAACATATTTTTGACTGGTAATTTTATATAATATAAATGAAATGACCCATTACCATGGAAGACAGGAACCTCTCCAGATTTTAATTTTCCAAAAACTATCTAATTGTATTAAATAAGATACTGATTTCCAAATTTTTAGAAAATATACTTGAAATATTAAGTAACAGAGATTAAGAAACTGACTTCAATCTTATAATTAGAAACCATCAGACATCTTTATTGGAACTGTATACTAGCACTGTTTACTATGAAGCAGAATTGGTCATATTCTCCATCTTATTTTCAGTTTTTAACACTGACTCCCATTAATTAAAAAAATAGTTTGGCAGGGAAGATCAGATTAGATAGAAAGCTGTAATCTGAATACACATATCAATGTGGTAAAAAATGTGGTCAACAAGTTCAGTGGGGAACAGGGAGAAAAGCAGTATGTATTATTGATCAACATTCATTTATGGATTATGTATTATGTTAAAAGCACTCTGCTAAGCATTAAATCTTCAGAAAAAAATCATTGGCAATTGTTGGAATTATCAAGATATAGACTGAAGAAACCAGATTTGTTTGTTTCTTGTTATGAACAAAATAGACTCCTGACCCATGTGGTGTAACAAAAGTATGATCTGTTCTCCGTAGTGTGCAGTCTATTCTGTTCTAGTAAAGGAAGTCAGATATGAAATAGAGTTGATCGTGGAGACATTCTACCCTAGTCAACCAGTGTCCACTACATGCAACCATTAATACATGCTCTAGGGCTCACTGTGTCTGAAACATCCAATAGCTTTTACTCAAAAGACAGCTCATTTCTACTTTCCGATCTTTCCACCTGCTGTGTCTCTGCCTGGAGTGCCCTTTTCCTTTCCTTTCTGAATCCTATACAAGTTGAGTCCTATATTTTAGTTTACACTTACCTGGGCATTCTGAGCTATCAAGCTTCTTTGTTCTCTGACTACTCTTTGCACTAGATTTCAACTGCTATGCATACATTTTTTGTGTAATATTTTATACATTTTTATGACAAATTCTTTCCCCTCAATAAACATAGATTTCTTTAAATCATTGACTTTTTTTTCATTCATTTGTTCATTTTTTATATTTCCTGATAGCTAACACAGTACTAGGTAGGTGGAAAACAGTCAATAAAAACGGTAAACATTTCAGAATAAACCGTGATAATATACTTTGAGAGAACAGACATAAAGAGTGCTGATATAAAGTTATAGAATGATGTTGCTAAATAAAAAAAATTATTTATCTTCTGAGCAAAATTCTGTTTAAAAATAAAAGTATGTAGTACTATGCTATGCCCTTTCTTGGTTTATACATTTGATTCCTTATATCATCATAAAGTCTTCATTTTCTAACAGACATAGTTATACTGACTTATGTTCCTAAAAAATACATTAATTTGTTGTGTGTTCTGCTTTCTACAAGATGAAAGCTTATTATGGGTACCATTATCCTTGTCCTTTAAATGACCTAATAGATTATTGACAGTGAAGCTATATTTCATCCTCAAAGTAAATAATAAAGAATCTTAAATGCCCATGCATCTTAAGATAGTCATTAACTGTATTCCCTAATTATATTTTAATTGCTTGATTTTACTTTCATGCACAGGTTATCATTTTTATCAGTATGTACAGTTAATATGCATCTTATACAAACTCTTCTGTCATTTAAAAACAATATTAGTTACCATATAAAAAATGTCTTCTTAATTTTTGGAATTACAACTAATGAGAAGCTTAGATTTATGTTAAATGTTATGATGATGTCTGACTACTAATTAGATTAACATGAAAGTGCAACTGTCAAAATACTGTATTAAATAGTAACAAGTAAAAGTTCTTCCATTTTACCTTTAATTGATGTATGAAGAACAATTAACTCTCATTATTGTGCCTTTGGATTAACAAATTTACCCTGAATAAATTAATGGCAGCTCTCAAGTAAAATAAATTTTGGATATGCTTTGAAAACCTTCCAGATGAAATATGGGCAAAATCTGAACTTGATGAATTAAATTTTCTAAAACAAACATTCAACTTACCTCCAATAGATGAGAATACCCACAAGAACCACTAGACAGATAAAAGTCAGGGCTGACACGATCACAAGGGGTATAACTGCCTTCTTCTCGGATTCCAACCCCTCAGCTAGACCAATACGAGACTCATGGCTACTATTACTGGCCTCTGTAGTCGGAGAAAATTGAGAGAATTGATATTTAAGCTGAAGGAAAAGTCACTGCACTTTTCAACTGATTAATTGCAACCTTCATTGCTATTACTTACCTTTAAAATTTTGACTCTTTGATGCAAAGAATGTCTACAATTATAAGCCAACTTAAGTAAAGCAAAGTTTAAAAAGTAAGGCAGGCTATTAGGCCTGAAGAACTACAAAATCCCAGCAGAGACTGGCACCCAGATAAGGGTGTCTTGGCAACAGGTGAGCATAACACTGCCTTGAAATGTTACTAAATAAGGGAAATGGAAATAGCAAAATTAAGAAAAAAATACTCAGTTTTAAAATAGAATGTTCAGGAAAAACAGTGCTACTTACTGAATCACCATATATATTAATTTTCTAAAATAAATTTTAATATGATTATGTTTAACCCTGCATTAGGGAAATAGTTAGAAGCAATTAATAACTTTGTGAAGAAAAAATCTTGGGATAACTATTCTTATATTAGGATAACATTTCAATCAGCGATCTATTTTAATTGTAAATATAGATTGGTTTTAAATGTTATTTTGAATGCTTTTCTTACCCATTGTTTTATTCTACAAAAAATAAAAATGCAATTTCAGGTGAATTGGAGGAATATGTAGATCTAAGAAATTCTTCTGAAGTATGCAATTGTAAATAATTAAAACTCCAAATTTGGTCCTTGAGTTAATTTTAAAAGATGACACATGATTATTTTTGGGACCAGTGAGGTGCATTATTGTACTGGCACTTTGAAAATCACTATAACTAGAGGTAAATTTTTAAGTTGTTATAAAAGAGTTTCAGAACTGTGAGTGTTTGTGGCCAATAACAATCCTTCCTCTTTGCTTTGAGGTGCGTTCAGTGGAAAACCAAGATGATTGAGCATGAGAATAGTTTCTAACATTACAACATGCTGACATGTTACAAAGAGCCCTTAGCTTATCTACCTGCAGACCTTCTGAAAGAACATTTGAGTTTCCCATCAAAATCTATATGTCTTCTCATGCATTTGACACTTTCGATGCTTTCATACCAAGTGCCTCACTATTAGAAATAGGAGACAGAGAAACTTCATTTAACTTTAAATATTTAAGAAATTTGAGACTAATATAAATGCACATATATAGCATTAAAATATATCTAAATGGAGATAACTTAAGATTCAAAATAATAGCTTTCTTCTGTTGATCAAGGATGACAGCAGAAAGGGCCAGGAATTTAATCCACTTATAAAGAAAATATACTGGGCCGGGCGTGGTGGCTCACACCTGTAATCCCAGCACTTTAGGAGGCCGAGGTGGGCAGATCACTTGAGGTCAGGGGTCCAAGACCAGCATGGCCAACATGGTGAAACCCCGGTCTCTATTAAAAAAAAAAATACAAAAATTAGCCGGACGTGATGGCTCGTGCCTGTAGTCCCAGCTACTTGGGAAGCTGAGGCAGGAGAATGGCTTAAACCCATGAGATGGAGGTTGCAGTGAGCTGAGATCATGCCACTGCACTCCAGCCTGGGCAACAGAGTGAG